>OX393558.1:28193512-28343949 GCA_947650365.1 Chamaelirium japonicum | reverse complement strand
ACATTCCTAATCGTTATTTTCAAATCATTGAATTCAGAATGGAAATATATTATTTCGGAATGATGCCAAACACCTCCTTACTGGCCGTTTTTGTCATGGGAATAAAGCCGAGCCATTTAGATATTATACCTATTGGCACATCGGTCTCTATATGGATATGTCCTAAATAAAGGGCAAAACATTTCAAGAATTAATGGATATATTTTAACAGTATTCACAAATAAAATGAATGTCTAGAAATCCAATGCTTATATAGTTGATGCTGGTAATAAATATAATTCTTCTTGTTTAAGGCCGCTTCCATTGTTGATGGTTGCATCATGATTCTTCCATATACATTGATTAATAAACAAGATATGTGACTAGAAGGACTACGAGCATTAGCACGTAAGCAATCCCTTGATCGATTGCCTTGTCGTCGACTAGAGGTGGCAATGGGTCGGGTCAGGTCGGGTTCGGGTCGGGTTGAGACATATGTATAAGGGCAAAACATCCAACCCGAACCCGACCCGTTTAATAAACGGGTCAAAAACTTAAACCCAAACCCGACCCGTCTAATAAACGGGTTGACCCGACCCGACCCGTTTAACCCGTTTACTAAACAAGTTGGGTCGTGTCGGGTCGGGTTGGCTCGGGTTGGGTCAACAGAACCCATGTAAACCTGTCGGGTTGGGTAAAGACCAGTCGGATTGGGCCGGGTTTGATCAGGTTGGGTCGGGTTGGTTCGGGTTGGCTCGGGTCGGGTCGGGTCGGGTCGGGTTGACACGACCCATTTGTTAAACGGGTCAAGTCGGGTCAATCGGGTTATAAGTACAAACCCGAACCCGACCCATTAAATAAACGGGTCAATCGGGTTGACCCGTTTATGACCCAAACCCGTTTAGGTCAAACCCAAACCCGCTAACTTCGGGTCGGGTTCGGGTCGGGTTGGCGGGTCGGGTCCAGAATTGCCACCCCTATCGTCGACCCTCCTCCGAGAGGGCGACGTAGGCTGCCATGGGCAAGTTGAATCAGCCCCAACAGGAAGAAAGCCGCGAAGAGGAAAGCATCCGCGAAGAGGAAAGCATATACTCTCAACGGCCTCATCTTTCCTAGTCCGATTTTCAGAGAGAGAGAGAGAGAGAGAGAGAGAGAGAGAGAGAGAGAGAGAGAGAGAGAGAGAGAGAGAGAGAGAGAGAGAGAGAGAGAGATGGGGTCAGCAACGGTATGTACAGGTCGTTGACTGGCAAGCCGCCTCTTTTGACTTAGGAAGTATACTGATTAAGGTTTGACTTTGAGAATTGAAAAAAAAAATTAAAAAAAAAAAAGCCGACTTTGAAGAGCTAGGTTTTTTGCGAACATAGTGTGAGTCCTGCACGATGTAGGGGATGATGCATGGGGTGAGGAAAGGGTGGTCAATGGACTAGAGAAAGGAAAATGCCATTTGAACATAGAATGGGACTTCTCTAAAAACAAACAATGGGACATACTCTCGGACATAAAACCTGCACTTTCCTAACCCCTCTTGACTGGATCGGTCAAAACTGCCCGCCTTTAATGACCTCTTGATCAAAAGAGGCGCCAAGACCTGGTTAGTTTGCTGACCCCTCTCTTTCTCTCTCTATATATGTACCAACTCTCCGCTCAGTACTCATCCTCATCCTCCCTCTCCTCACCTGATAAGCTCCATCACCACCATTCTACTTCGATTCCTTTGCTCAAAACCAAACTAAGATGAGTTCTCTGAGAGTATATGCTATGTTCTTGGCCGCTTTCTTCCTGTCGGGGCTGATGCAACTCGCCCATGCCCACCCAACATCACCATCTCGGGGAATCGACGGCAAGGCGGTCGATCAAGGGATAGCTTATGTGCTGATGCTCGTAGCCCTCCTTGTTACGTATCTTGTTCATTAGTACTCTCTACATCACGCTGCATGCAGCCATCAAGAATTAATGGAAGGGGCCATTAAGAAGCATTGGATGATCACCCGCATCATCTATGATTTTCCGAGAGAGCTCCGCTCTGTTTCATTGTGTTCATAGACATTCAGTTATACGTGTAGAATTTTTTTGGGGTTTACCCTTTCAATCCAATGTATCCAACCATTAATTTTATTTGTAGATTAGTGTCCTAATTGGTATAAGATTTACTTCCATCCAACATTTTAATCCTGCCACCCAACCAGTTTATTTCGAGTTGTAATGGCATCCAAGACTTATTCCGGCCTCCAACCAACCAATTAACCCTAATCTAGGGCTACGTTCACAATCCTCAGAACTCGAAAGATCTTCACTATGAGGAAGAATTAAAACAAACGATGTCCACCCTATTGTGCGCAGCGAAACGGAAGCGCGTCATATACACAAACCAGGAGCATAAATATAAATCATAACAACTAGAGGGAACATAGTGAACACTCAAAATTATTTTTAGCGTGGTTGATTTGTTGCGGATCGCCCTCGACGATAACGGATGAACAATCCGATACCGAATCGTTCCGACCACGTGGGTCAACAAAGATCAATCGCACAAACGATTCTTCAACGAATCGATGCAAAACAAGCAATCCAACCACACAATAGAGAAATAGCAATGCAGAAAAGAAACAATCACTAAGAAATTAAGAGAGAGAGATGAGAGATTTATATGGAAACCCTTGTGGAAAAAATCTCGGGAGAAGACCATCGGTCGATATCCACTAGAACGAAGAACGGAACGGAGTTACAAGCAACGCCCAACTCCGACGAGATGAACTCCTTTCACCGAGAGCTCCTCCTTCTCCAAATCACTCTCCAAGCCTCTCTAAAGTTTCGTCTGTTGGAAGTTAATCCGGGTCAGAGGCTCGCAGCGGAAGCGATTTGGCGATCGAAAGACCATTCATGGTGCACGTTACACTATTTTACTTTTTCATATAAACTAATCTACATATGTGTGCATGTATATGCACGAGAATCGAAAACCCCTAACGGCAATCTAGCGTAATGATTAACTAGCATGGATGCAAATCATAATGCTCGCTAGATCTACATGTTAGATTACACATACCTTTCGTACGGATCTTTTAACCGCGGAGAATTGTCTTCTTTGTCGATGGAGACGGAAGATCGTTCGCGAAGATGCCGATGGTACGAATGGAGATGTTACCTTTCTTGTTCACCCGATCTCACACGATGCATGGAACGTCGCTCTCGGATCTCTGAGTGCCTCCGAAGAACGACCCTTCTCCTTCTTCAGAACTCCACGCGAGGAAGACGAAGTAGCAAGCGGAAAACGGAGAGAGATTAGGAAGAGAACTAGAGAGATGAGAGAGGAGGGGGTTTGGTTTTTCTGGCACATGGGGCCGGCGCCCATAGGTCCTTTTATAGGGCCGACCAACCCCCTTGGATAAGGATCCAAGGGGATAATGACCCCCCCTCATTATCTCTCCATTATCTCCTTTTTATCTCTCATTATATTTATCCGTTTTCCCACTTTTTAGGGATCGATCTTAACCGTTTTATCGCCCTATCCCTATCCATATGGCCGGCCCTATAGATGAGGGATTCTTATCCCTACATCATAGGGCCGGCCCTAGCAAGGTGTCCCATCACTAGGGTCGGCCAACAGTGAGGTCCGGCAGAGTGAGGTTTTTACCAAAACGCCCTGACGCCTCATTTTGACCATTTCTAGCGTGCGATACCTAGCAGCCACTTCTTAAGTGATCTTTACTAGTTATCTACTATTAACTGAGGCCACCGGAGGGTGCCTCTAGCAAAGTCAACTAGTCAACTCGCAACATACCCCGGTGCATCGCACCTATGCAGCGAAGTTCACTTATGGCTAGGGATTACTACATGCGACTCTGCACTAGTCTCGGGCTCAACCCTTAGTACTCGTATGTAGTTACGCATCTACCGTGCTCTAGTGCCAAGCACACACGGAGCGTATACTTCTTTCTTTCTTATGCTTATGGTGTTCCGAGGAGACGGTTCAAGAACGTTACATAATGTTGATAAGGTGGAACCATCAGGGACCGAGGTTCATGGCTTCCAACTCAAGCTCGATCGACACACTACCCGAGTGTACCATCGATCCTCTGAGCTCGAGTTAACCTGCGTAGCCACCCAGAGTGCGACGCAGGCTGCACTCCAATTCACCCAGACTTACTATGTTCTCCATCATACCCCTGCTCTCCGCTTAGTAGTGGTAAACCCGCTGTCCCTCCACTTGATGCCATGATTCACTTCGAGCGGTGAAGACTACCGTCAGACTCGAATGATCATATGACTTGGTTCCTTCCAGGTTGACCTATACATCGTACCTCTGATTACCCCGTCGAGTAATCGAACCCGGTCAACAGTCAAACTGGTGACCACCAGGCCTGGGTTTGGTACAGTGTAAGTCACACCAAGGAACGCACCTCCCTTCAGGGGTGTGGATGGCCTGCAGGAGTGACACGCTAATGCAACGCCAGCCGGGTAACCCAGTACACCGTGGTTTTGGATCACTGCATATGGATCCTCACACATTGGTGCGCCAAAGCACCACGCAACTGGTTAGTCCATCAGACGTGGTTCCTCAGGGTTTAGGACCGTTTTACCCTAAGCAGAAACACGGCTTAGTGTACCAGTGTCTGCTCACTGATCTGTACACCATGTTAGTTTCGTTCAGCCATAGACACTGTGCCTGGTGATGACCATGGTGAAGACATCCCATGAACTGTCATCGCCAACGTACAGCTTATCATGATGAGGCGACCAACCTGATCATAGCTGCGAACTTATTTAGATTATATGGGACCAATCCACTCAGTCTTCAACTCAGTGGACTACCATATAACCATGGCTCTCTGTTCTTAAAAGAACACGTAACTATGTTACGCACCTATATGCATCTCATATATTAATAACTATCAATCTTTATTAGACCAAAACATAAAGTTTTACAAGCTTAGAACACATCAATCCTAACATCGTCTTCAATGCACACTAAAGTCACTTCATCCCCAAAGCCCTATACTCTTTTATATACCAGGAGAATAAGTTACACATACAAGCTTAATCCCGAGATTCTCCCAAAAAAGCTAAATCTAAAAAGATGAATCGTGCAAGACTGGGTCAAACCCGCGTCTATCAGGCACAGTCGTGCGCACGACCTGGACCAGGTCATGCGCACGATCGCATGTAGCTGGCTCTCGTTTTTCGCTAAAGGACGCGTCGAAAATCTCGGAGGCCCAAGTCGTGCGCACGACTACCTGGGAACACACGTTTTTTTTTTTTTCAAAGGACGCATCGACTTTATCGGAGGGCTGGGTCGTGTGCACGACTTCTGCAGTCGAGCCATACCTCAACAATCTCCACCGAAGTGATATTTTTCATCTTCGCCATCTCTCGGGACAATTCCCCGTTCACCCGCTTGGTTTCCGAGGCACTGTCTCGAGCCTTCCTCAGCTTGGTACGAGAATAGGAGAGGCTCTTCTCCTGCTCGGCCATGGCCTTGCCTTGCTTGGTCAAGGCCTCCTTTGCCTCTTGCAGCTCCTCTCAGAGCTGAGCGATCACCATTGTGGAGTCAATCTTGCCATCAAACCGAGTGCTCTTCTCTATCATGCGCATCAACGCGACCACCTGCAAACAAATCAAAACAATACCCAGGCGATGGAATTATTTTGAACTTTTCAGAGTGCAACGCTTACCGTTCCCTCAGCTCAGCACATGATAGTGTCATGAGACTCATAAAAGATGCTCGCGATCCTCTTCAATACAAGACCCAACCTTTTCAGGTCGACTCGACCGAACTAATATTTTTGAGGCAAGGCCTCACCTGAAGCAATAAAGCAGAACATCATCGACTATCAAATTCGGAGCTCTAAGAGTTAGAATATTTTTTCCATACCTTGCTTTATAAGGATGGGGAGCAATCATGGGGAGTCACTACCTGTATCCTCCTTGTCTAGTGGTGGTGGAGGGAAAGTCACAGAAGGCATCCCCTTGAGCAGTCTCGGGGAAGGCGAGAGAGACCTTGACGGGAGGTCCTCACCTCCCATAGCTTCCGATGCCGCTTTCTGCTCCAGCAGAGCAGCGAGGACCGTGGCGCCATGCGTAGCAATGCCGGCCCACCGGCTTTGGAGGTGACGTGCCAGCATTTGCTTTGAGGGGAGAGGCATCAAGTGGCGGAGTGGCCTCCCTAACCACTCGCTTCATGGCCCTTGGAGTCTTCTTTAGCTGGTCGAAGTCATACTTCGGCTCAGCATGAGTCCCCGGGCTCAATTGCCTCATCTCGTTCTCCAGCCGTCGAGCCTCGAAGTCAAGGCTGCCTTGACCTGGAGGAGTACGGTAGCCGGAGTGTTGGGCACTGTCATCTGATCCTCCCTCGCCCCAGGACCCTTCCTGGCCTCCTTCGTCGCTCGACTCCTCAAACTCTTTAGCAGAAGAGTACTCCTCGCTTGGAGTTGATGAGGCGCTACCAGGAATCAGCGCGCGTGCCAGTGGGAGCAAATTGCAGCGCCTTCCTCGGAGGCTTCCTCCCCCGTGCTAGCTGCTTCTTGCTGAAAACAATCTTCTCCAAGGGAATTGAATGCCCTTCCTCCTCTTGGTGGGAAATTTTTGCAATACCGCCACCTTATGAGGCCGCTTAGCTACTAGAGACAGGGGAAGAGGATCAGCGGCACCATCGTCCTTGTACTCCAAGTACCAAGTGTCGTTGTCCTCGAACTTGTCCTTGAATTTGTGCATCAAGTTAGCGAGCCTCTAATGCACTGGGCAGCATCTGAACTGCTTCCATAAGCGACTTCTACAAGTCAACTCGAGAAATAGATTATCGAATGCGGCGGCTCGCTCGGGGGTGTCGGCGCAGTCGCCACATGCCTAGTAGCGCATCACCTCAAAGGAAACCTCCCTCCTCTCCATCAATGACACCAAGAGGGGGGTTCACTCCCCAGATACCGATATTGGTCAATTGGTGTAGTTCTTGTCGGACTGGAGTGATTCCTTGATCGGGCGCAAAGCAGATTCCTCGACTAGGTGGGCAAATGCTCTGTCCTTCCCTATTGTCTATTTGTAGTGGGAGAAAAAGTAGCCCACCTCGATCCGAGGCTCCTCACCTTCGAGAATTTCAGAATAACAGGATTTGAGCGCCTCGTGGCAATCAAACTCCACCCAGTAGAAGGAATAGATGATGCACTAGGTGTTGCCGCTTATCTGCCCCAGTGCTAGCCCTGAAGTGTTGAGCTGTCTAGTGGCGAACGGGGGGATAGGGAGTCTCAGGTCGCAATTCATTTGGCTGACTGAGATCACGGTGCCCATGATCTTCTCTTTGATCAGTGTAGCAATAAAGATCTTTCGAGGGCGATGCCAAAGGTATTATGGATATGGTCGATCCTTGGGCTTGGCTTTTTCTTCCTGAACTTCTTCACCATGGAAGCCCAGGCCTCGTGCTTCTCCGTTGCCATCTGGAGGCCAACCTCCCATCCAGTTATGGTATCTGCCGATAGCGGCATCAGTGGCCCAAGAACAAAGGGTATCTTCGAAATGGTCATGAGCTTGCAAGGGGCTGTAGGAAAGGCCAAGTCCTTATGCCTCTTCATCCCCTTGCCAGTCCCGATGGGGAAACTCGGTCCGACTAAGGCAGCGTCAACACCTTCTTCAAGCCTGAGCCTGAGCCCCTGCTCTTCAAAGGAACCAACTTAACCTTCATCTTCCCTCCAACAAAGGGGATAGATGGAGTAGAAGCACCTTCCAAAGCCATCGGAACTTAAGGCCTCGAGGAAATCAAAGGCAAAGATTCAAGCTCTTGATTTCACAAAAGGTGAAAATAAACTTTCACCAAAGAAACACATATATAGCTTTAAGATAGTGTGCCTCGAGAAACGTAAGGGCGAGAAGCTAGCAAAACGGTGGAAGATGATAGACTTGGCCAGATTCAATGTACAAAAGCTCAATGCTTTGCCTTCCAGCAAGACCTTTCACCTTCCAAATTGCCACGTCAGCATCCTTGCTACGTTAGCATCAGTGACATGCCAGTCTCCTTGCCACGTCAGCATCAGTGCAATGTCAGCATTTGTACCACTTCTGCATCAGTTCCACGTTAGCATCTAGCCTCGACAGCAAACTAAACCATCCCAAGTCTGGTGAGTAATGCTGACATCCTATCAGCCCCTTAAGGCCGATAGCCCTATCGGCCTCCAGAGGCCGATACCCTCTATCGTCCCCATTTCTTGAGTAATCGACCTCAGAAGGCCTTTCTGTGGTCGATTACCAAAATTATGAGGCCGATAAAGCATTGACATGCGGCCTCTTGAGGTCGATACCCTCTATTGGCCCTATTTCTTAAGTAATCAGCCTCAGAATGCCTTTATGAGGCCAATCACCAAAATCATGAGGCCGATAAGGCACTGACATGCTATCAGCCTCCATAGGTCGATACCCTCTATTGACCCCATTTCTTGAGTAATCGGTCTCAGAAGGCCTTTCTAAGATCGATCACCAAAATCATGAGACCGACAAGGCACTGACTGACATGCTATCAGCCTCTCTAGGTTGATGCCCCCCTTGGCCTCCAGAGACCAATACCCTCTATCGGCCCCATTCCTTGAGTAATCGGCCTCAGAAGGCCTTTCTAAGGCCGATCACCAAGATCACAAGGTTGATACACCTTATCGACCCTAGAGAGCCCCTCTATGGCTAATCAATCAAGGCTTAAGGCCGATATAGGTATTGGCCTCTAGAATCTGTTACCCCTATCAGCCTCTAGAGGCTGATACACCCTATCAGCCCTAGACAGTCCTTTTGGGTTGATCAGTCCAGGATTGAGGCTGATATGGGTATCAGCCTCCAAAGGCCGATACCCCAATCACCCTCTAGAGGCCGATACACCCTATTGGCCCTAGAGAGCCCCTTTGGGGCTGATCAATCCAGGCTCAAGGCCGATACGGGTATCGATCTCTAGAGGCCGATAACCCTATCGGCCTCTAGAGGCAGATACACCCTACCGGCTCCAAAGAGCCGCTCTAGGGCCAATCAGTCCAGGCTTGAGGCCGATACGGGTATCAGCCTCCAGAGGCCGATACGGGTATCGACCTCCAGAGGCCAATACACCTTATCGACCCTAGACAACCCCTCTAGGGTCGATCAGTCCAGGCTTGAGGCCGACACTCCTTATCGACCTCTCGAGCTCTATCCTCCTCTGCATCCGAATCCTCATGCTCGACCATTGGCTCTTGGCAGGGGATCGACAGACACTACGATTGGCTTCGGACAACGGACTGGCCGATGAACCTTTGGTATGCCCATGGCAAGGGGTCAGCAGACGCTACGGTCAGCCCCGAACAGCGGGTCAACTGATATACCCCTGATCGACCCTTGGTAGGGGGTTGACGCAAGCAATAGCTTACCATAGACAAGGGGTAGATGGGCACAGTCAGGGATACTTACCAAATTCAAACCTCTCAACGAGCAATCAGGCCGGACATCGATCTTCTATCCTTTTCCGAGATTGGCTCATCGAATCATTGCAAATAGGAAGCTAAATATTAGATCGGCACACAAGCCTGAGGATGACTGTCTTCAGCAATATCCTTGGAGTAATCATCTTCAGCCATGTTAACCAAAGCAGTGCAGCTTCGAGCAACCTCCGTTCCAGTCAACCATCGACGGACTACTCCTGGTCGACCCCTAGCAAGGGGTTGGTAGACTCTCTTCAACATGCGTCATAGTTGCCTAGGCATCGATAGCCATGGATTTGAAACCAATCTAGTTCAAGTTCATGGTGGATCTCACATCAAAGACAGGAAGTTAAACAACAGATCGATATCCAAGCTTGGAAGCGATCGCCTTCAAACCAGTTTGAGAGTGATCGTCTTCAGCAACATCAATTCAAGAAGCAACAGCTTGAGGCTACTCCTCTCCCGGCAAGCCCATGGTAGGGGGTCGGCGGGTGCAACGATGGCCCTGGACAGCGAGTCAGTAGACGGTATTGTACGTGCTGACTACACAAAATGGAATGCTGACTAGACAAAAACATGCATGCTGACAAGATAAAACATTCAAACTGACAAAGACTCACAAAGAAACATAGAGAGAATCGGTAATACATATTTAAAAAAAAAAAAACAGCACATCTCAAAAAAATAAAACATGTTTACGCCCCAATCCCAAATCAGGAAACTGTAATTCCCTCCCTTCACGCCCCCCTCTCGCGCCGGTAATATCGCCCCCACCCCCCCAAAAAAAAAAAAACAAAAACAAAACCCTGTTCACGCTCGAGTTCCGACAGGTACGGGCATGCACTATAACTAAGATATGTTGCCGCTGAAGGTGGCCCAAAGTTGGCCAGGGGTGTGTGGCCACTAAGGTGGTTAGGTGTGTTGCCACCGAATACGACGATGTGGGTGGGAGTGGTGATGCCCGGTGGATGCCTTGCCACTGAAGGTAGCCCGATGCTGTGCCGACAGGTGTATTGCAGCCGAAGGCGGCCCGCTGCAGTGCCGACAGGCACGGGCATACACTAGTCTATATAACAAGGGACGTCGGTTTTGTGCTGACTAGATAAAACAAAACAAAAAAGCTAACTAGTATAAGCTGACTGGATAAAAATGAACCAAATAGATCAAACCATTCATTTAAAAATCAATGTACGATCTCTTATTGGTTTCAAATCCCAACCCATTTAAATTGCACTAAACCCCTAAAATCCTGGCCCATGTAAATTGCCCTAAACCTGATCGCTCATCCCCTGATCGTTATTCGCATCAACAACTATAAACTCACCTGCTGAAATTTTGGCCGCCCCAAACCATCGGGTCGATCTCGAGGAATCCATTTGAATAGAGACAGCTGTGATTGATCAATTATAGGGGGAGGGGGAGTTGGTCGTGCCGAAGGCACCCACTTCGTGCCAATCGGCACGGGCGAGGAAATGGGTGTCCATATGAATGTCAATGTTGCCATCTGAAGTGTTTTGTCGCCGAAGGAGTTCAAGTGTGTTCCTGCTAAAGGCGGCCCGCTACAGTGCCAACATGTGTGTTACCGCCAAAGGCGGTCCGCTACAGTGTCGATAGACACTGTTATGCACTATAACCCTATGGGTAACACACTTGCAATTTGATCAGCAGAGGGCTGTTTCTTATTCAATGTACGTAATTAATGCATTATCTAACACTAAGATGCTTAGGTTTAGGGATAGGGTTAAAGGTATGAATGGTATGAAATTCTTGTATGAAGCTATGGAGTCATCTAGCATGAGCCGCATGGTTAGCTTGAATGGGACCAATAGCGTGATTTGGAAATCAAAGATAGAGGATCACTTATATTGCAAAGACATGTATGGATCCATTGAAGGTGATGGAGTCAAGCTAGAGGACGAGAAATTGATAATTAATGTAAAAAGCTCGATCGGAAGGCCGTGGGATTCATTCGGCAATGTCTAGATGATAGCGTGTTCCACCATGTATCCACCGAGACCTCCGAACAATCTCTTTTGACAAGTTGGAAAATCTTAACGAAAAAATGACGGTAGGAAACAAAGCTTTATTGGTCCATAAGTTTTTTTTTTTTAAAGTCGGGCTCTGCTAACAATCCATAATACCCTATAGTGTGCCAGGATACTAAATTCTCTAGGAACCACACTATTGAGGGGGATTAAGGATAGCTAATAGAATCAAAATTGAGAAGTTCGCTCTCTTTTGGAACAAGGGAGCTAAAACAAGTAGGAGTAGCAAGAGAAAAGACATCGACATTATATTCAACCACATGCTTTGCAAGAACATGGGCACACACATTTAATTGCTCTCTGCGAGCGAATTGAGGAATGATATCCAAGAGTTAGAGTTGAAGGCTTCTGTATTCTGCGATGATGTTTCGTAGTCACTATGAAGGGGAGAGGTCTCCCTTCGACAGAAGCTGGGCGATTGATTTACAATCACCCTTAATGAGCACTTTGGATAGTTGAAGTTTGCATAGGGTCAAAAGCTCTTCCCTGAACGCCATGGCCTCTGCCTCCACCAGGAAACAAAGTGGTATGATTTTTCCAATACTTGCTACTATACATGGTCACCATTATCATCATGTATAACTATACCTCATTGCTGCATCAATATTCATCTTCAAGAACCCCCTCGAAGGTTTTACCCAAATCTGAGTATCCCGGTCAACTAGACTCTCCATTTGAGGCTCCAGCACCGAGTGAAAGGCTACTGTTAGTCAAATCACCATAAAGGATCATGGCTTTATTTATCACCGTTATCGTTTGGTTTTCTGTTCTAAAAAACCTTGGCATTCCTTTCCTTCCAAATAGTCCACATGATGCAAGCAGCTAGGAAGAAAAGGTGATAGCCTGTGGTTTCATTGTGAGAGATCGAGGAAGAACGAGACCCACTCCTTAATCCCCCTGTTAGCATTTCGAACCCGCAAGTTAGTGTACTTGAAGTTTAAAGATGGTAGCTCTATTGTCGAGCATTTGAATGAAGTTTATTATATTTTGAACCACCTTTCATCCTTAAAGATGGTGTTAGAAGATGAGTTGCAAGCATTGTTGCTCCTTAGTTCGTTGCCTGATAGTTGGGAAACTTTTGTCATGTCACTTGCAACTCAAACCCGGATGGAATTATCACTATGAGCCAAGTGACAGGTAGTTTGTTGAATAAAAAAACAAGAAGAAAAGCCTTAGGTTCCTACTCAAACTCGGAAGAACTTGTCATAGAGAGGAGAAGTAGTAAGAATAGAAAGCCTACCCATCATGAAGAATTTAGAGAGAGATCCAAATCAAAAAGGGGAAAGAATGCCACTATTGTTACCAGTTAGGGCTTATGAAGGGAGTGTGTAGAAATTTTAAAAGAAAACAAACGAAAGAAAATGATGGTGGAAAGAAAGAAGATAAGGCCACGGTTGTAGTCACTTCAGATGGGATGTTGTCATTGTTATTGATGAGAGCTTTGTTGGTCATACATGTGATACCAGATTTTGGCATATTGATTTCGGTGCCTCCTTCCATGTCACTTCAAGAAAATATTTCTTCTCGTCTTATACACATGATGATTTTGGTCATGTTTGGTGGGAATGAAGGCATGCCCAAGATTGTTGTAAGGGGAGATGTATGCTTGGAGAATGCATTTCTGGTGCCTCCACGAGGTTTGCCTTACCTTTCAACTCAGAGACTCATATGCATTTCCTCTGCTTTGACACCTGCAGGTTGTCCTCTATATGATTCGGACTACCAGGTCCTCTAGGGTCATTCCTTTCCTCTTGTGCTTCAAACTATTTTTGCACTCCTTTCATGAGGGAGAGAATTTCTCAATGATAGTAGACATACTTGGAATCCCTAGTATATGTTGTAGCCCTCCGCTAGGACCTCATGGATACTGATCTGAAGCTCCACAAGATTGGAGAATCCATATTTGCTATCATTCATTTTGAAGTTTAGCATCTTTCCCACGACGAATTTCTTCAACCCCGTGTCCTCTGTGGTATACTTCTTCTCAAAAGAGTTTCATATATTTTTGGTCATCTTGCAGGTGACATAGACGTCATATAGCTTGAGGATGAGGCAATTCGTGATATAGTTATACAAAGATAATCATTTTTCTTCCAATCATCTATTACGTAGTGGTTCGAGGAATCATATGCATCTATGGTCAGGAAGGACCTCTCACAGGTTAAAAGATCATCTATTTTAATTATAATTTGGTAGAACTTAAGTTTCATCTACCAACATTTGAAGTTTTTACCGTCAAACGGTAGAGTTTGTTAGAGTTTCTCTCCATTTAAGTAGATATATCTAGGTAGGGAATGAATAAATAATTTTGCTTTCAGGATGTTGGGATTCTAGCCTGGTATAAATATAAGATAATCCTAGGAAATGGGTCAAAGAAATTGATAATGTACAGAGGGAAATGACGTATTGATTTGTCCTCAAGGTTAGTTTGTGCTTGCACAATGCCCTTAAAGTAAAATTCGTCGCTTCTGATAGTGTTGGAAAGCCCTCGGGCAATTGATCCCTAAGGTACAATGACTGTCTGACTCGATATTTTACACTAAAGGAACTTGTGAGACTCTCAGCATACTCTAAACAAAGAAGAAAAATAAGAAAGAGAGAAAAGAATTGTTTTGTTCTGAGTCTATCAGGTTTCCTTCGATTCTCTTATATAGGCATTCTCCACTAGTGGTTACCACCGAATAATGAGACGTTACTGACATTACTTGCAACGTTTGGTAAAGACGCAATAACTCACAAATGTTACTCCTCTACAATATTCGATAACGAAAAACAATGCCCAAAAGGAATTCTAAAGCTCATTCGTGTCCGCGCACCGTGCACCATACCCATGCTGGATTCGGCGTGCACATGTGGTCAACCAAGGTTCCTCCCAAGCTTGCTTTACCAAGGAGATAGAGTTACTAGCTCTATATAAAAGGGGGAAAAGTTTATGCTATATATTATCATATATGGGACTAAATTTACACATAAGTTTTCATTCGCTCGACCATTAAAAAAAAAAGGAATTTATTATAATAGTTGCACCCCCACTAGAACGACTTTTTCATTGCAAAAGACCACGGCCGGAGATTTATGGTCAATGAGGGGTAAGAATTGAAATTAAGACCCTAAGTGGTATTTTAAGTTTTCCAATTAACTTGTAGTCCTGACCGGAAGGGGATAACCTTACAATGATTACACTCCTATATGAGGAGGATTCCACTCCTCCATGGTGTATCCATAAAGTACTCATTCTCTTTATATCACTTGGAAAGAAGGAACAAATAGGAGATGATAGTAGCTTTTATGGGTGGAAACCCACAGAGGTAGTTGAGAGAGAGAGAGAGAGAGAGAGAGAGAGAGAGAAAAGATGAGCTGTGAGGTGAGAGGTTGAGGGGGGTGGTTATATATATATATATATATATATATATATATATATATATATATATATATATATATATATATATATATATATATATATATATATATATATAATAAAGAGAGTGTGTGTGTGTGTGATTAACAAACAAAGACTAAAGTAGGCTTGTTGCCATTTTTGATCAGAGGAGAGTTGAGGCAGTCGAAGGCGGTTGTTGACTGGCTCCTCACCGTTTGGACTGAGTCGAGGTCTCTGCCGTTGCATAGGGGATGGTGCGATGAATACATTTGTCCGAACTAGTCAACTGTTCAAAATAGTATATAATTCACGGTCAACTAGTTTTTTTTTTTTTTGTTGGAATTACGGGGTTCTATTCATGACACCCCAATTCTGAAAAGGAATCGATGTTACAATTATTCAACTGCAATTTCTCTGAAGATACAAGAGAGAAAATACAATCATAAACAAAAAAAGACAAGATGTTAGTTCCTACACTGTACGAATGCATCTATAGATCGCTCGCGATGTTCCTACTTCATCAATGCCACATAAGTCGTCTGACTTGCCTGGTTGAATAGCATTTCTCTGCGGGCTGGGCTGAACAACTTTTTTTTTTGTGCAGGACAGGCCAGGCGGTCAGAGGACAGGGCGCTAGAGCAATTGCTCAATGGGATCCGGAGATCGAAACGGGGAGGCAGTCAACAGCTGCTATTTATTATTTATTTAATCCCGTGAACATGACATCAACGGTCTGGATTTGCACGTGCAAACAAGGCACAATAGCTTTGAGGAAAAGTTTGGTCCATGGTTTCCATACCGGGAGTCGAACATGGAAGCTGTCGGCCAACATGGGGGAGAGCAAGTACCACCAGGCCAAAAGCCCGTTGGTTGGGTTGAATAACTTGAGATGTGGTCTAGAAATGGAGTTAGAACTTCCCTATGGTCCGTCCTTTTCGATCGGTTGGTGATGTGGCTGGATCACAGCCATCAGATGGTGAGGAAGTTAGGGCTAGGCCTGCAAAATTCGTGATATTTCTATACACGGGCCGGTCCTGGGCTCAGACCCTAGGCTAGAGGCTTGGCCCGGCCTGACAAGCCCGAGAGCTATTCCAGGCTTATGATCTCTAGGCCCGACTCGGCCCGGGCCGACGTATTATAGGCCCGGCCCGACCCGGCCCATCAGTTTTACACCCCCTAACCAATGCTATATACTATATAAACATTTGACTGGTTTGGTCGAAACCTTCGCCCTTCCCCCTTTCCCCCTCTCAGCTCCCTGACCACCATTTACACACCTCATCAGATTCGTAGACCCCCGCTCAGTCCAAAGACTGAGGAGCCAGTCAACAAAAGCCTTCAACTCCTTTCCTCTGATCAAAGATGGCAACTAGCCTACTACCAACTTAGTCTTTGTTAATTAACCCCTCCCTCTCTCTCTCTCTCTCTCTCTCTCTCTCTCTCTCTCTCTCTCTCTCTCTCTCTCTCTCTCTCTCTCTCTCTCTCTCTCTGATACGGGGTATAGGTTGGTGGTCTATTTCGACAAAATGGACAGCCAACCATTTGACACCTCTGGAAATCTTAGAATGTGCTGATCTTTTGTAAGCATATGCACCTTACCTTAGATAGCACACCTACAAAAAATCAGTACATTCTAAAACTTTTAAGAGCAACAAATGTTAAATTTTAGATTAACGGTTACAACGGACGTTCGATAAAACTTCTAACATTTGATGCCCCTAGGAGTTTTAGAATGTGCTATTTTTTCGTGGGGGTGCCTGCCGGAGGGGGCGACTGTATGTGATTCCCCAGTCGGGCAGGCCTAACGGAGGGGAAGGTGGCCGAAGATGGGGTGCCGGAGCCGGAGGGGAGAGGAGGGGCCGGGGTGCTGGCACCGGAGGGGGAGGAGAAGGGGGCTGCCGGTGGTCTGGGGCTGCCGGAGGTGGAGGAGGAGGGGGTGCCGGCTGCCGGAGGGGCGAATGCGATTCTGAAGGAGTGCGATTCACCGGTCGTCCGGGGGGAGGGGCTACCGGAAGTGATGATAGTAGTCGAGGAGAGAGAGAGAATGAGAGAGAGAGGGAAAGAGAATGTCTTCTGTTTTTTTTTTGTTGGGATCCAGCTGTGTACACAGCTGTATTTTGATCATCATGGAAAATCAACGGCTGAAAAATGACCACGTGGCTGGCAGCCTATATTGAAATTGGCTGTCAGCCCACCTCCCGTTATATATATATATATATATATATATATATATATATATATATATATATATATATATATATATATATATATATATATATATATATATATATATATATATATATATATATATATATATATATATATATATATATAGAGAGAGAGAGAGAGAGAGAGAGAGAGAGAGAGAGAGAGGGAGAGAGAGAGATGCTAAAATACGGCGTGCGGTGCGTGCAGTATCGCACCGCAGCCGTCTGATGCACCACTGCGTGCATTGCACGCACCGCAGCGGTGCATCAGACGGCTGTGGTGCGACGCCGTATCCTAGCACGCCTATATATATATATATATATATATATATATATATATATATATATATATATATATATATATATATATATATATATATATATATATATATATATATATAGGGGGGGGGGGGCGGGTTCCTGATACAGTGGCTCAGGGAGCCTCCTGATACATGGCACAGTAAGATGACAAGTGGCTTTGACGTTTTAAAAGGTGGCCACCAGGTTGTCATCTCTCATCTTTTTTGCATGTGCTTTAAGTTTGGCAACAAACCACTGCGGTGAATTGTACTCATCCAAAATAAAAGGCAAAGGGATGGCAGTGATTAAGTGTCAGGTCTGGAAAGCTCATCTTGAAGAAAAAACATGTATTTTTCTACCCTCTTGCCGACCCCATTTTTGTTGTCCGATTAATTTGCTACACTTGCTTACGGCCCAATCATTATAGACCAAATCGTCCAAAAGATGCTATAATGGCCAATTATGTCCTTTCGCCCCGGTCATTGGGCTCAGTGTGCATCACAGCCGCATGCAATTGGCTGGAGTACGATTCAGTTTCGGATAGCTTGCTATCGTGCGCTTGTGATGTGCACGGACCCATCGACCGTGCTGATCGATTGGGTTAAGTTCAGATCTTCTCGTCAACTCCATGATGGACCCGTGCGCATCGGTCCAGACTCGGCCTAGACTATGGACCCGTGTGCATCACAATCTTACGATGGCAGACGACCCAAAAGTGAATGACGTGAAAAGGACTCCAACCGATTGGATTTGGTTGTGATATGCTTCGAGCCCACCAACCAGGGTAGATCGACTGGAGGAGATCCAAATTTACTTTCTTTTGGAAAATGTGGCAGACCACAATTGAGTAGTAAGCAAGTGCTGCAAATCAATCGGGTAGCAAAAATGCTCACCTTTGTGTCGGACCCAAAAAGATATATAATTGAATCACAAACGTCCATGTTACGATAAGTAATAGTTTAATCACAACCGTCCTCTCATGTTAAGAAAGGTGACAGTTGAATCACAATTATCCATTTCACTCTGCCTCAAACAGTGAATGCATGCAATCAACCGCTGTGGCCATAATCAGCACCTGTTTGGTTCAAGCTTTTAAAACTGGGCGTGCTTAGTTTAGCACATTATGAGGAGCTCTGCTCCAGTAGAAACAAAAGCAGCAAGTGGTGAAGAACCTCTTTGCTACCATAACGAAATCAGAATCAACATAGGTTACATTGAGTAATGCTAATCCTATATATATATATATATATATATATATATATATATATATATATATATATATATATATATATATATATATATATATATATATATATATATATATATATATATATATATATATATATATATATATATATGGGGAATGTTTAGGTGCGGTATGCGATCCGTGCGGTCCACAGCCGTCCGATGCACCGGCCGCGTGCATCCGATGCACGGAGTGGTGCATCGGATAGCTACGGCTCACGGACCGCAGACCGCACCTAAACTTCAGAAGCTCGTCTCGATTGTGCTCTTGCCACACGTGTCCCGCTTGAGGGGGGGTGTTGAGATGCATGTCTCACACGGGTAGTCTCACATCGGTAATGGGAGCGGGTGATGAGCTGCTTATATACCCGCCTTGGACCTCTCCCCTTACAAATTGGTTTTGTGAGGAGGTGGGTATCTAAAGATCTGGATTCTTCACACTTACATCCACATCCGACCAGCATGTAATAATTGGTTACATAACATTCCATATCGTCTTATTCATCAGAGCAATGAAGGAAGAACTATATTAATTGTTGTATCCAATGCTTGAACTACCAAAATAATTGATTGTCTACAAATACAAACATGCGGGGAATTAATATCCCCATAACACTGGATGATGTACGTGAGAAGCTGGACGCGTCTTCTTGTTCTTGGCTGGCTAGCGACGAAGCAGATGAATGGGGGTTACATTAATGGACTAGGTACGTAACGAGGAGGGCCACGAGCATGAGCACATAAGCTATCCCTTGATCGATCGTCTTCCCATCGATTCTCGGAGAAGTCGACGTTGTTTGCCCCTGAGCGAGCTGCATTAGCCCCGACAGAAAGAAAGTCACGAAGAGAAGAGCGTACACTCGCAACGAACTCATTCTCTTTGTATCTCTTGGAAAGAAAGGACAAATGGGAGATGATAGCAGTTTTATGGGTGGAAACCCAAAGAGAAAGAAGGTGTAGTTGAGAGAGAGAGAGAGAGAGATGAACTGTGAGATGAGAGGTTGAGGGGTGTCAGGTGTGGTCATATATATATAGAGAGAGAGAGGGAGAGAGATGTGTGTGTGTTTAACAAACAATGACTAAGTTGGTAGTGACCTAGTTGCCATCTTTGATCAGAAGAGAGGCGAGGGAGTTTGAATGCGTTTGTTGACTGGCTCCCAGTCTTTGGACTGGGCCGGGGTCTCTGCCGTTGCATACGGGATGCTGCGATGAATACCTAGCTGACGAGGTGAGAACAGTGTTTTGAAAACCGGACCGGACCGGACGATTCAACTGGTTTGGACCGGAACCGGAACATGTTTCGGTTCGATCTTTGAATAAACCGGTTTGTATGTTAACACAGGAATCAAACCTCACCATTGAAGAATTTAATAAATATCTATTAAAAAAAAAATATTTTTATGGTTTGAATCGATTTAGACCGAACCGGATGTCTTTTCGGTTCGCCTTTTGGTCCGGTTTTGAAAATATTGGGTGAGAAGGCTGCAGTTTGGACCAAACCATTCAAACGTTTATAGAGTATCGAATTGGACATGCTTATGTTATGCTGCTTATGCGACCATGGGGTCTAGAAATGGAGTTGGACCTCTCTGTGGTCCGTCCATTTCCTCAGTTTGTGACGTGGTTGGATTGCAGCCATCCAATGGTGTCATAGTTGGGCCGAGTGTGATGCACTTGTTGGGTGCCTGCCATCACGCAGCTGTGATGCACGATGGCTCCCGCATCGAGTGAACCGAGGAAAAGGACGGATAGTAGAGTAGTCCAACTCCAAGGGATGTGAGATGATAAATACTAAAAAATATAAGGGTTTTTTTATAAATCGATCCCTGTAATCTTCT
The DNA here is from genome assembly GCA_947650365.1 of Chamaelirium japonicum. NCBI lineage: Eukaryota > Viridiplantae > Streptophyta > Magnoliopsida > Liliales > Melanthiaceae > Chamaelirium > Chamaelirium japonicum. The sequence goes on along the minus strand of OX393558.1, from coordinate 28,323,537 downwards.
TTTTTATATATATAAACCCTTGTCAAGTCAATATTTACATACAAATCCTTTGAATCATCCAATATTTACATATTGACCCCTATAGTTAGTTTGCATCCAAAATGAAAGAATATTTCTGAAATATTCATTCATGCGACTGTTATTTCATTAATCTAAAGGGGAAATAACTGATTTATTCATGGTTTTAATTACTTAAATTGACATCTCTATTGAACATGGACTTAACCCAAAACAAACACAGACATAACCCAAATTTAATTTGGACCTTATCTGAAGAATTCTCACATTGGAGGGATATTTACAGAGTTAAGGTAAAAATATTAAGGATGAAATCAAAAATATTATCTTGTTTTGGATGTCAGCTAACTACAGAGGTTAATATGTAATATTTGAATTAGTTGAGGGATTTATATATAAATATCACTTTGCTAGGGGTTTATATGTAAATAGAGAAGGTCAATGACTTCTACAGGGAGGCGACAACACTTACTTTAGGCGATGGGAGGGATATTAGATTTTGGAGAGATACTTGGCTTGGGACCAGGCCATTGGAGCAGCTATTCCCATCACTTTTCTCCTTGGCCCGGAATAAGGGAGCTTCAGTACGATCTTAAGCTTGCAGAAGGCATGGCTCTATGGGTTGGAACATAAAGCTAGAGGCGCCGCTTGATCAAGAGAGTCGGCGGGAGTTACAAGATCTTCACACGATTCTGCAGGCGGCCTCTTTCAGAACGTCGCGGGATGAAGTCCGGTGGAACTGCACCTCTTCAGGGGTTTTCTCCGTTAGATCGTTCTATGAGTATCTGCTCCCTCGACTTCAGAGACATAGACCGTCGAAGGCTATTTGGAGGACGAAGGCGCCCTCGAAGGTTCATATTTTCTCCCTGCTAGCCTCGAGGAACAAGATTCTGACGAAGGCGAATTTGTTGTGGCGGAATCACCCCCAAACGTCAGACGCCTCTTGTACCTTCTGCGCCTCGGAGGAGGAGACGGCGTCACATCTGCTGCTCGGGTGTCCTTTTGCTAGACAATTGTGGGACCACTTCGAAGGTAAGGCAGGGATTTTCTCGCACCCTAGGACTCTCCGTGGCCTTTGGAGTTCTTGGAGAAGGAGAAGAATCCCAGAGGGGATCCGGAAGCCGTGGGATTTGCTGGTCATGGTGATCATTTGGGTCATCTGGCTTGAGCGGAATAACCGAATTTTCAATGCCAAGTCTTCGGGGCCGGAGAAGCTGCGGCATTCGGTGTATTCCCTCTTCAAAACCTAGATTATCCCTTGGCATGATAGACTAGGGGAGGAGGCACTTCGTTTTTGTAACAGTATTCTGACTTAGTTTTTAATGGATTTCTGGTTGGGGTCCGCCAAACCCTCCCTCCATTTAGGAGGGGTTCTCAAAAAAAAAATATGTAAATAGAGAAGATTGGAGTGGTTGATTTGTTAAAAACCCAAAAAATAAATGATAAATAACCAGTAAGTCCGAAGAGGTGGGCTAACATGCAAGTAGTCTCATCGAAGCTATATGTTGGGATACCGGCCGAGCTGTCATGTGTTGTCTGCGGCTATAACCTTGATTGCCTGAGGCTCTGGTGTTCCCACCAACTCTTCCTGGGTGGAAAAAAACTCGACCCCATCAAGTGTACGTCATGACGCCCTTGGGAAGCCTCCAACAAATTTGGATCCATCCCTACAGCTCCTCTACAGTAACCCATCTCGAAATTCCTTACTATTCCAGAATCTGATCCACCTTTTCCTATTCATGTAAGGTTGAAAGCAAAGGAGGCATAACAGGGGGAATTGGTTCGGGAGTGGGTAAAAAAGCCATTAGGGTCAGTGAAGAGGCTTTCATGGATATTTGTTGGATCTTTAAAAGCAAAAGATTTTTAATATTAAATGTTGGAATTGTCCTGTAATTTAAAGGAAGTTCAATTAAATAAGCATTAGACCCAACTCTTTTTAAAATTTTACATGGTCCTGCACTACGTGCATGTAGTTTCCTCATGATCCCTAAAGGAAACCGTTCCATCTAGCTCTACTTGTCACATAATCACCCACTCAAAATTATTTGTATCGTAAGGGCATTTTTATCTTTTAATCTCCTTATGCAAATTTTGGATGTGTTGTGCAATTGAAACAAATTTACGAGTCTCATGTCCGTGAACCACTTCGAATCGGCTAATTCCTATGTTTCGATTGACAGAACTATTGTAGACCAATTTAGCCCTAGACAGAAACAAGTCCCGATTTTCACTATGTTCACCCACTAAACATCTAAGTAGACTTCCTAGACTTAGTTGACGACTTCTGTATGATCGTCTGTTTACTTGCGAATGATAGGTTGTAGAAAATTTTAATTTAGTAACCATGAGATGCCAAGAATTAGCTAACAAACTTGAGATATCTATCTGTCGTTATTTTATTTTTATTTGAGAACCCCTCCAATAGGGGGAGGGCTAGGCAGCCCCCAACCAGTTTATTATTAATCAACAAATCAGACTATTACAGAAAGTAGTAGCATCAACACCGAACTTTGCTTTCCACGGGATAATTCATAGCTTGAAGATCGAAACCACCGATCTGCACAGCTCATCAGCCCCCGTAACCTTGCCATTGAAGATGCGGCTATTTCTCTCCAACCATATCACCTAGATAATCCCCATTACAAGGATGTCCCATGGCAGCCGTATCATCTTAGGGATCTTCCTCCTTCGCCACGTATATGCCATTATTGACTTTATTAACCCATGTAAGCATACAAGCCTATCAAAGAAGTTATTTATAATTTGTGAGTCATCTGATGTTTTCGAACATGATTAAAATGAGCCATTTTTGAAAGCCTGTCCACACTCACGAAAATAAGACCAAGCTTTTTCTGAGTTTTCGATAAGCCTAACACAAAAGCCATGCTTATGTCTTGCCATGGACTATCAGGAATTGGTAACTGAGGATAAACTCATTTCATTGTTTCCTTTTCTTAGCTAAGAGGCAAGTTCGACATTGACTCACAATTAATTCTTCTTTTTTTGAGAACCCCTCCTACAGGGGGAGGTTAGACAGCCCCCGACCAGTTATATTAATGAGAAATTATCTTACAATGCGGTTACAAAGATCCTTCACCTCGTTCGAGAAAGAATTAACCCATTGAATGATCCAAAACCTGAAGGTCGAAATCACTGATCTTCGATGCTCCTCTGCACCAGAAGCCTTTCAATTGAAAATCCTCTTGTTACTCTCTAGCCAAAGGACCCAAAGGATTCCCATCACTAGAATATCCCACGGTGCCCAGTGTTCCATTTTCACCTTTCTTCTCCTCATGAAAAATAATCTTCTACAAGAACTATTGTAGTATTTTTGGCAAAATGTCTAGCTAAGCCATCAGCATGTAATTCCCAAACTAAGAAATCCCTGATTGATATGAACTGGTTACACAGCTTGTTGGCTTTGAACAAAAATCCGTCTTGTTACAGTGACTTGCTGGGGGATGCGTAGGTGCGGTCTGCGGTCCGTAACCATCCGATGCATCCGCTACGTGCATTGGATGCACGGAGTGGTGCATCGGATGGCCACGGACCGCACCTTAGCATCCCCCGACTCTTGCTCTAATCAATAATGGAAACATAAAATTTAGAATAGAATCAAACCTAATCAATCATGCTCTATTGCAAAACTTTCGACACCCAAATCATGACCAAGCACTCTCCAATAGATCTAAAAATGCGAGAGAAATTTCCAAGTGGGTCGGGCTTCACTCCCGAAGGGATTAGTCACTCCCGCCGATCTTTAAAAAAAAATAAAACGGCCAATAAATCTTTAAAAAAAAAGCATAAGATCACAAGAGTATAAATTAACAAAATTGCATCTTTCGAAAGTTTTAACCGATTCAAACAGCACTCATTTGAGATTGTGTGATAACTACTTCGACAAAGACAAGAAAAACAATGAATAATAGATACAAATATACTTGCAAAAAAACAAAAAAGATATAAATATGGGAAAGAAAGCTCCTGTAACAGTCCTCTTTCTCAAAATCAAATCAGTTACAGTACGTACAACTATACATCACATTTTAAGAACTGCAATCATCATTTTCATATGATGCAGAAAAACATGACTGAAATACATGAATCGAATCAGGTATAACCCGATCTTTTTATCTGCAGAGTATCCTCCATACAAACGACAAGGATGAAGACAATATTGCTTCATATCTACAAAAGACGGGAGTTCGACCCCTTCCTCGGCCTACCTGTATTCTTCAAACAATTAAGAAGCTAAAACAACATTAGGGTTTTGAAGTGCATACACATACAACACCAAATATAGCGGAATTGCTAACTATGCTGTCAAGTGCGTCGGTCTCTGTCAACCTATTTGTCGTCATCAGATCCGCAGCTCCACATTTTCCCCAGGGGTGACTGCTACGGACCTTCGGATACCTCAATAGACAAGGGGACAGCCTAATTCCTTGGCCGCCGCATCGAGGAAGGCGAGCGTCAGGCCAGTCGCTCGCCTGCTGTCGGCCTCCCATCTCATGCACCTCTCGATGTCCGCACGCCAGCTAATGGCCCCCAAATTGAAGCATCGATAATGGGGGCTGCAGAAGTCCTTCCCTTCTCCCTGTACAGAGCTACTGGGCTTCGTTGGGCAGCTGTGCATTAGGTCGCGGAGAACCGATGCGCTGAGCGATCGCACATGGGCGCTTGGATGTGAAAGGCAGCGCACCGTAGCTGATAAGCGGCACTGCAGGCATTATATCGTTTCAGCTAGAAGTTGGCTTTGCGAAATGATACGTGGTGTTTCTGGATGAAGGGAATGAGGGAGAGAGAGCACCTTCAGCAGATTCGAAAGGCCATCTGCAACCGCCAAGCCAGATTCTCCCCAGTCTATCACGAGTTGAACTGCTCTAGCTGTTACTTCCAAGAGCTGCTCATTTGTGTATACACCGAAACATAATCTCAGATATAACGACAAGTCGACATACATATGAAGATAATACACAAAGCATAACTAGGACCTAGGAAGTAAGGATGTTGATCCTAAAAAAGTAGGATACATGAACGGCAGGGGCATGATAATTGATTTTATCTAGAAAAGAGGTCTAAAACACATAAAAATGGACATACAAGAAAAAATAATGAGAAGCATTCATCCGCAATAAACCCATAACAAAATATGACTAAATTTTTTTAACATCCATTATGTCTAACATTAAGAATCAATATCCATAATAAAGAAAAACCTTTCAAAAAAGAGAAGAAAAAAAAAAGAACAGAAAAACTCCCTTCAATTTAGCCCAACTTCAAAGTACGGGGTTCAAATGGTTTTTGACCCACGAATATCAATCATTTTATTTCAAATAACCCAATTTATTTTGTTTTTTTTCCAAAAACAAACCAATTTATTAAAAAATTGGCTTTAGAATTTTATTAGGTTTAAAAAGCCTCTCTTTCCTAATAAAAAATCCCCAAAAGAGTTCATAGTTTTTTTTTTCATAAGAAACCCAAAATAATTCCTAAAAATACACCATGTTATTTTAAAAAAAAACACTTTCGAACCTATTGTATCAAAACACGTGTCCTTCAAGTGTCAGTGAAAAAAAGACAATAAAAAATATGAATGACAGGTACCCCACACAGACATGACAAATCTAGGGTAGTGTACATGCTTCCTAGATAGGGAATTGCCCATGCTACCTAGACAGGCACATAGAATTAGTTACTAATAAAAGAAAGATTTTCAAGGGAAAATTAAATACCTTAGGGAAAAAAATTTGAATTTATCATCTATTAGTATTAAGGCACTCTTTACGGAACGTAATAATAATGCATAAAGTTAGGTATCATCATTGGTAAAGTGCAACTCTTTATATATATTTTTAAAACTAATCCATGAGACTTTACCTCTAGCTGTGGTAAAGTGCATGCTTCGCCATCAACAAGCATTCCATCTGTGGCACGGAGAAGAAGATCTGAGGTGCTAGCCAGAATTATTAGTGCTTCTGGGTTATCATGATATCTCATAAGTTCCACGATCAACTTTACAATGCGTTGGTTAATCCTCCACATTCTCTGACCTTGCTCATCGTCTCTAGCAATCCAGGGCTGTAAATCCCTATCTGCCTGGCCAAGGACGGAATCCACAAAAGTGTGCAAAAAAGGGAGCACCAGGAAAATGGTTAGACCTGTGATATTCAAATACTGGTTGAAAATCTACAATCAAATGTGTTTAAGACCTGAAGAACAATTGCCGTTGATGCTTTTGTTGGTGAAGCCGAAACAACATCACAGAGGACATCCACTACCTAGACATAATGGAAAGTTCTGTCAAAGGAACTAATATTTAGAATAACCCATAGATCTAGAATATTTCATGCGGAAGAAATGGAGATTTAGTTGCCCTTCCTATCACGGCACTATATATTTGAGCATTGTTATTAATTTTATTTAGTTCTTATAATTGCCTTGAACAAAATTTTCTTTACTCATTTTCATTAAATGGCTAAGTAAGGGTTGTACTTGAGTTGAGAGCAACTCTTGGATGGTTTGCAAATATGCAATAACCCATCATTGGGAGGCCACAATCCCATAATATCATCTCAATAGATCTCCATAGCCCCTCACACCAGATAGTGTACACAGCAAATGGGCGAACAGTAAATTTACATAACCACAACCACTCTATACATCAATACAGCCCTCAAACTTGTGACCAATCCTAAATGAAGAGCTGTCGTATTAGATACCAAAAGCGGATATGGATCTTCATGAAGATGTCCTAGATAATGGATTAGCTATGGAAAAGTACAGGGGTGGTGAGTAAACGTGGCAAATTGCTTTGTCAAATAATGAGAAATCAAAATCCTAAATATATGAATAATTGGACATTTGGCTAGGTTAGGGCAACTTTTCTTCAGGGTGTTCACGGATTTTTTTTAGTTCCTTCGAGACCCAGGTTTCCCTTGCACATATTCCTTTATATTCTTTACTTCCAATTCCTTACTAGGTGCCTCCACCTCCATTTCTTGAATGTTTGGGCCAAGGGGTCCTATGCTTCATCGGATACATCTTCAACAAATATTTGGACACTTCAATTGTTGGAGGTACCTTTGCATGGTGTATTTGCCATTGCCAGTCTTGGTTATTGATGGATCTTACTTTTGGTGGTAGTACCTTATGTGATCAACTTCTTCAGCGGGCTTTGCTCTTCAGGGGCCAACTTACAAAGGCATGATGCTTTTGATGCGCCATTGTGTCTGTTGGCATCTCTTCATTCAACTGGTGGTCAATGGCTGCTATCACTACTCGGTATTTGGTCTGGCATCATTGTGGCAAACTCATGATGAAGTCACCATGAGTTTCAAGGGAGGCTGGTAGAGCTATATCTAGTTGTGTATTCTACACATATTTACATATTTGTACAAGTATTACCTCATTATTGTCTATGTATTAATTTATGAAGACTCTTGAAAGTGTGGTGTAACCCCATTATGGTGTGACCCGTATAATCTATATAACATGGCACGGCGGTTTTGTGCTGACTAGACAAAACATAAGCTGACTATGACAAGCTGACTAGACAAAAATGAACCGAATAGATCTAACCATTCGTTCAAAAATCAACGCACGATCTCTATTTCCCCGTCAACCAACTCCCTCCCCTTGGGTTCAAATCCCGGCCAATGTAAACTGAACCAAACCCCTAAAATCCCGGCCCATTTAAACTGCACTAAACCTGACCGTTCATCCCGTGATCGTTGTTCGCATCAACGGCTATAAACCCGCATCTGAAATTTCAGCCACCCCAAATCATCGGGTCGATCTCAAGGAATCCGTTCGAATAGAGACCGCTATGATTGATCAATTATACGGGGAGGGGTAGGTGGCCGCGACGAAGGCGCCCACTTCGTGCCAATCGGCACGGACGAGGAAATGGGTGTCCCTATGAATACCGGTGTTGTCGAAAGCGTTCTATTCCCGAAGGCGTTCAAGTGTGTTGCTGCCGAAAGCGGCCCACTGCAATGCCGATAGATGTGTCCGGCGGCTCGCTACAGTACCGACAGGCACGGGCATGCACTAGTTCTATACATTTGACAGTGTAACCTAATGAGATTTGGGTGCAATTCCAACACTTCCCATCAAAGTTATCAAATCCAAAACATTAAAATACACATTCCGCTAAATCATGCTTCCCAACATTACTTTTACAGCAAGCCAAACCACGAACAAAACAGCAGTCAGTCTAGATATTTGACTTTTTGCTTGTCAAAAAATACCAACAGCACATCTCTAGTAAATTGGAGTAATAAGTTCTCTCAAATTGATACTTTTTAAAAATGAGTCAAAATGAGCATTTTGGCATCCTTAAGACTGATGACTTTTACTAACATATATGATTCCCAGTTATGAGTATGTCTTGTAGTAACGAGAATAACATTGTACAACATAAGAGAAACATGAAAGATGGAAGTTTGCTCTGTAGAATCTATTGAAGTGATAACAAAAAAATTTATAAAGGCACTCGGTCAAACAATTTTAGTTTTGTGAACTAGAAAAAGATGTACCTGCCTCCATCCCTGCTGAGCAGATGTGCTTTCTGAAGTCATTTGTACTTCTGGTGCTGCAATTAACTTGTGCCACAACAATGAAACAACAGAGAAAGATAACTCCTGCTTCTCTTCAAAAATGGATCTTAGAAGAGCCTGTGCACTGCAGTTATACACTATGTTCCGATCCGTAATAAGAAAGTTGGCCAAATCCACGGCATCCACATGTAAAGTTGAAATACTATTCCCCGATGGATTTACAACAGCATCATTTAATAAATTATTTTTCTCACATTTTAAGAATGTTCCAGTAGAATTGTCAGACTGTAAGGATGAAGTATTCTCTGGTTCAAAGCTGCTACTGCTACCTGCTTGTTCTGTACCACTTAAACAAACAGGATCATCTTTCCTTACATGTGTGCGCACCAAGTTGGCTTGAAGGGGTTCAGCCTTGTCAACTATGGAAGCAACAGTTTGGCAATGTGTGTCTATAAAGTGATAGAGTGAAGATGCTCTCATTGAAATCTCATTATCCCACTTGCATCGCATCAGAACAGAGAGAGCATTCATGCAGGCCTTTGATCGTCCAAAAATCTCAGAAACATGAGCAGTGACCATGGCTGCAGCCACAATCTCATTAGAACTGTAACTCCATGAGGTACCAACAGACGATGGCTTCAATAAGAACAGAGATTCTAAAATTCCAAGTATTCTTCGAGTGTGACAAACCGCGGCACTGATACCGTTTTGTAACTCATGAAAAGCTCCTTCAGTTTTTGCAGCCTTAGCAATCCTTACACAATCCCTAGAATCCGAGTGTGTGACATTTTTTGAAATCAAGGGGAGCAGCTGAAGTTCACAAGCCAATGCACATACAGCAGCCAGAACATATGAATCGAATGTTGCAACAGGCCCTTGTTTTTTCCTGATTCTGTTTCTCATAGATGTTTTCCCATTAAGCTCCTTAGTGATTTCATTAGATGGAGTTTCAATGCTTGCTGGTCTTTTACTCCCATTTGGAAAAGCTTCATGACTGACACAGACTGTTAGCATGACAAACAGCAGGCGGGAGGCAATGTCCATGGATGTACATGATTCGAGAAAGAGTGAATGAATCACTGTACGAAGCTCAGCAACAGCCAAGTTCTTAGTCCTGGACCACATACCACCTTGATGTCTTGATTTTCTCGATTGCTCAATCGAAGCTTCAAGTGGGAAGGTTCTTCGTACAATTGCTTCAACAGTGGCCACAAAGATCCTCATGAGGCATGCTTCAGATGGACTTTCTCGAGGGAGGTACTCTAAAACTTTAAGCAGTGGTAAATACAAGTTCCACGATAAAGGAGGTTGCAATGGTGCCGCAACAACAATTTCAGGTAAATCAACAGCTGAGGAACTCAACGGAAGCAGGCCGTATGCAGCTTCCCAGATGGTACAGATTCTCCATTCAGCCTCAGGGCCATGGGCACATAACATCGAAGCAATTCCTTGTGCAGTCGCCTCAATAGTGGCTTCAGCAGAAGGAGCTTCTAGCTAGCCAAATGGTAATCAGTATTGAAAGTAGATTAGAAGAAAGTCAGACGCTTAAACTAGCATAGGATATAGACTGTTGGCACAATAGGACGGTAAATCAAGAAACTCAACTATGCAGATCTATGAAATGCTGTAACTGAAATACGCTTGAATACCTGTTTTTTATAGGATGATATATAGCCGACTAGGGGTTCACGCTGGACTTCAACTCCTTCAGCATGCCTTAATGGAGGAAAAAGCAATGCAGGCTGTGAAAGGATGCGGAAAAGTAAAGCAGCTGCAGCATCTGCAGCAATACCAGCTCTCATAGACATTGCAGTGCCAATTGCACGTAAGAAATGCAAATGCATCCAATTTCTTGGAAGCTACAAAAGGAAAACCATGAGTTAGCAGCTACTGGCCAGAAAGATACACATTCAAACTTATTCAGCAATTACAATGACGCAAGGATTGGTATGCTCTGTACCAATGATAAAGGGAAAAGACCCAACTTAAAATTTGTAGTAATCCACCTTGTTAGTCTTATGTATATACCAATGCACATGTTAGTCTTATGTATATACCAGTGCACATATCATGTATATCAGGACACTATATATTGGCCCATTTGTCCTAATGAAAAAGGACTCTCTCTCTCTCCTAGGGTTATTGGTAACATGGTATCAGAGCAGGATTGATTCCGCGGCCCCTCCTCTCTGATAGCTGGAGCTAGATACCGGCTGCCTCGTCCGATCAATCGGACCTCCTCACGATCACGCCACGATCCTTCGTGATCAACGTGATCCTCCCGCAGCATCGCACCTCGTCAGACGCTATGATCTCCGCTGTGATGATTCACCTTACCGACTGGATTCGCGACAAGCATCATACCTCTCAGCGACCACAACCACCTCGGCCATCTCCTTTGCTCCGAATTGATCCACGATGAGCCCTCTTCTGCTCCCTCGCGCGATCCGAGGCATCTGTGGTCCGTCCGAGCTCTCTTCTTTTCCCTTCCATAGCAATCTCTGCGTCGTTGTCGGCCGCTTGCCGGAGGAGGAAAAGGAGGGGCGGCCGGATCGGGCTGTCAACTACCTGTCGGAGGAGAAAACGAAGGAGGAAAAGGAGGGGACGTCGGATCGGGCACCCCTTCACATCTCTATCGCCTACAAAAGCCTCCATCGAGCTCGACCAATTGGGCCCCCTCATGTCCCTCTGAGTTGCAGTAGAGGGGAAGAAGGGAGAAGAGGGGGAGGCCTCAACCACTCCTTGCTCCCACGCCCGAACCAGAGAAGCGTTCGGGGAAACCATGCCAATAAGTCCCTCCATTCTCTTCATGCAATTGAGACTTAAGAAGAATGACTGGTACAAGGTGATAGAAAGGATGGATGCCAGATTGGCGGAATGGAAAGGAAAGAATCTCTCCCTGGGAGGCAGGTTGACATTGGTTAACGCGGTCCTAACGCTAATTCCCTCTTATCACATATCGTTCTATCTCATGCCTAAGTGGGTTATCGCGAAAATTGACTCTATTCGGAGCAAATTCCTGTGGAAGGGTGCTGATAACAATATAAAATCTTATCATCTGGCTAAATGGGGAAACGTCTGCAAATCTAAGGAAGAAGGAGGACTGGGTGTTATTAACCTTGCAGACCATAACAAAGCTCTCTTGGGTAAATGGTGGTGGAGACTTCAGAAAGACTAAGGAGATAACTAGAGTTCGGTGATCCGTGGCAGATACTTTAAGAGATTCAAACCATTGCAGGTTAGAAGTAGAGCGTCGGGTAAAATTTTCCCTTTTTGGAGCGGAATTCAGAAAATAGGCCATATTTATAAATGTGGCATTAATCTGAGGTTGAGAAATGGTAAGTCCACTAGTTTCTGGGAGGATAGATAGCTGGTGGAGGGTCAACTAAAGAACTGGTACCCTGAACTCTATGAGCTTGCGTGGAATAGGAAATGCTCGGTTCGGTCACAATGCTCTGTTAACAATAACATCACAGTCTGGGATATTAAATTTTGTCGAGTTATTCATGTTTACTTGCAGTACCAAGTTTGAGAGCAGGGTTTTAAATCTCGGCCGATACCGGTACGTACCGGCCGGTACGTACCGGTTTTGGCCGGTTCGAGACCGGTACTGCATCCGATCCCGATACCTGGCCCGTATCGGCCGGTACCGGTACGTATCGGTCCGTATCGGCCGGTTCAGGCCGGTACAGGCCGGTACCGACCGGTACGGCCGGTACGGACCGGTACCGACAGGTTAAATTTTTTTTTTTTTTGGTTTTTTGGATTTTTTTAAGGTTTTTTTTCTCAACCGGTACCGATACGTACCGGCCGGTACATACCGGTTCGGGGCCGACCGATACCGCGACCGATACCGTGATTTTAAACCTTGTTTGAGAGCTGATGGACCTACTTCATCTCATTTGGATCAACGACGCAGAGGATGAGGCTATTTGGAGTCTGACGTCTACAGATAAGTTCACCACTAAATCGTTCTACAATTTTATTAACAGGGGAGGTGTAATTTACCCAATGGCTAGCGCCTTGTGGAAGACTAGAGTCCCCTTGAAGATCCGTATCTTTATGTGGTTAATGATCAAGAAGAAGTTGCTGACCAGAACCAAGGTTCTAAAAAGCGCTAGGCGCTAGTCGGGCGGTGGGGGGCCGCCTAGCGCCTAGGCGGGGCCTAGGCGGTGCCTAGGCTTTTTGCCTTTTTTTTAATATTTTAATTATTATTTTGATATAATATATATATATGTTTAAAAATTAATATAAGTTTAAGATTATCCCAAACCATTATTTTAAAGAACAAGTATATAACCATAATTCAAGATTGAGTGATTAACAAGAACAAAAGCAAACATGGTCCGCCTGGCCAGCCTCAGCCCGCCTGGCCAGCCTCAACCTGCTTGGCCCGCATGGTCAGCCTAAGCCCGCCTGGTTCGCCTGGTCCGCCTGGTCAGCCTCAGCCCGCCTAGGCGGCCGCCTTGCCCCGCCTAGACCGCCTAGGCGGCCGCCTAGCTCCGCCTGGGAGCTTGGCCTTTTTTCTGGGGCGCCTAGGGCCTAGGCGAGGCGGTGGGGGGCCGCCTAGCGCCTAGGCGGCCGCCTAGAATGCTTTTTAGAACACTGACCGGAACCAATCTCCTTCGACGTGGTAATAAGCACATTACGGACACATCTTGTGTTCTCTGCGGGCAGGGCAAGGAAGATGTTAACCACCTTTTTATCCACTGTCCGTTCTCTAAGGGGATTTGGTAACACCTGAAGAAGGGGCTCAATATCAGAGGTACACCTGGGTCAGTTTTCTCTATGTGGACAGTCTGGAGAGAGAAGAGAATTAAATAAAGACTACGACATAGCTGGGACTTGGTGGTTATGGCGGTCTGTTGGAGCATTTAGATAGAAAGGAATAACAAGATTTTCCGGCAGAGCACAGAGATGTGGTCAAAGACCTGGTGAAGAGGTGTTAATTCAGTGGAAAGTAGTTTTACAGGGGAAGAGATTGGAGCAACTAGATAACATCATTTGTAATCTATTTTGATTTTTTCTTGCTATCGTAGTTTTTCGGTTTTTGTAAGTTGTAACTCTTTATTTTTTAATGCACTGGTAGGGGTCTAGGCCGAACCCCCCCTCATTCACTGAGAGGGAATTCTCAAAAAAAAAAAAAACAACTCCAAAAATATCTGCTTGTTTACTTTTGCTCTCCATCATCCAATTTGGAGTTCACCATTCATTCCCTCGTTGGAGAACAAGCTCTCTCTCTCGGCCTCCCAAAGAAACCATTTACCGACTGGGCTTTGCGTATGCACCTGCGACCAAAGATCACAGAGATCAAGGCACATTCTGTTCTCGACGACATAGAGAATGAGTTGGCGCAACGACTGCAGAACAAGGAACTTGTCAGACATCGGAGTCGAACCGAGTTCTTCCACTCCTTATCCAGTAAGAAGTCCATGTCTCCTACGAAGTCTCCCGTTCCGATGCCTCCACCTGCACCAGAGCCTGTCGTGAAGTCACCACCACTAGATGAGTATTCTCCATCGCTCGTGCCACCACCTGCGGTGCCTGCACCGCTGGCTCCACCCGCACCAGTGGCATCACCTCCAGCAGTGCCACCAGTGGAGATTCCTGAGGACATTCCACATCCGGAAGAGTTTCCGAGTTCGACAGTCGATGATCTTCTACCTGCTACAGTACCGTCGGTCGAGTCTCCACGTTCTGCAGAACCTCCAGTGGATCTTCTACCTCTGCTTTTGCCTCCAGTGGAGCATTCACTACCTGCAGAGCTGTTATCGGGTGTCGACTTCAGCACACTAGTCCCGACAGTTGACTTCCTCGGGTTAGACCTTCCACCCTCGGCTCGAGTACTCCAGTTTCACTTGTGTGTGCATTCCTTCAAACTGTACTACTTCAACCACTACTCCAGCAGACTGCTTGTATGGAATCCGGGAGGCGATTGTTTGATGATACGACATCCACTACAGGGTCTCCACCATCAGCTACTGACTTTGCTTTCTGCCTGGGCCTCACAGAACTCGAGGTCGAGTTCTTTCGTAGCTGAAGAGTTTGATGCGGGAGCAGATTCGACGAGCGTGTGCTTACTAGTCTCGAGATGCGTGTAAGTTACAAAACGTGTGCTCGTCGAATCTACTCCCGCATCAAACTCTTCAGCTACGAAAGAACTCGACCTCGAGTTCTGTGAGGCCCAGGCAGAAAGCAAAGTCAGTAGCTGATGGTGGAGACCCTGTAGTGGATGTCGTATACACGTTTCGAGACTTGCACGCATCAGAAACTAGTAGTTAGCACTCGCAGCAAGCATCTGGCACCCTAACTTGTCGCAGGGCACCCCCAAAACCACTTGTTGCACTCCATAAGACACCCCAGTGCCCTTGCTCCTCTTCCTCGAGTCCTCGCATCTCAATCAGCTGTAGGGCACCCCGTTGTACTCTGCCTGTCACCCACGTTCCTCGTCTCTCCTCGCTGCACTCGTGCTCCTACGCAACCGACCCCTCAGTTCGGATGGCTCAAGCGATAGTGACCCGCCTGCACACCATGGCTGCTCATTGAGCCCCTCAGTCCCTCCGCTTTGAGGGTGCTCTCTAATATGTCCCTACGCCTCATTCTACTTGTACGACCTGTACTCCTGCAGCTCTTCCTGGCACTATAGCTGCTCCTCCCCCAGGACTTCAATGACTTGATCAGCGCATTGAGTAGCTTCAACTTCAGCAACTCGAGCAGCAAGTTGAGTAGATTCTTCTGAAGCGGTCTGCCTCCAGCTCCTCCAGCCCTTATGTTCTCTTTGCCATGTCGAGTACCTCTGCCACCTAGATTCTAGACTCCGGGGCCTCACAATGCATGACACCCGATGCTTCCGTGCTCACCGCCTACCAGTCTGCACTGCATGTTTTCTATTAGTAAGCTCTGTGATTCTGGCATGACTGTTTTTTTTACCTCTTCTTCTTGTGTTGTGTAGAATCCACATACTGGTCAGAGTATTGGAATTGCTCATAGGAGAGGCGGGTTGTACCATCTGGAGTACCTTCACCTCCCTACCTTCCCTCCCTCAGCCTTTTGTGGTGTTGTCACCTGCCAACCTGTGGCACCGTCATTTGGTCACTCTTTTTGTCCTTGACTTTGTCTCTGGTCCTACGTGCCTACTCTAATACTAATTGGGCTGGAGATCCGATTACTTGCCACTGACTATTGGCTACTGTCTATTTCTTGGAGACTCTGATCTCATGGTGTAGCAAGAAGCAGAAGATTTTTCTCTCTCGAGCACCGAGGCAAAGTTCAGGAGTATGGCCAGTGGCCACTACCACCAAGGAGATCATTCACCTGCGGCGTCTCCTTGGGGATCTAGGAGATGAGATTTCTAGACCTACATCTCTTCATTGTGATAACCCGAGTGTTATACAGATTATTAGTAACCCAGTTTTCCATGAGACGACAAAAGACATTGAACTCGACTACTACTTCTCCCGAGAGAAGTATGAAGATGGGACTCTCTCCCTTATGTTTCCTTTGTAGAGCAAATCGCTGACTTCTTTACGAAGTCACACCCGATTCCTAGGTTTCGTTTTCTTATTAGCAAACTCTCGGTGTTTGATCCACCGTTATTTTGAGGAGGGGTGTTAGTCTTATGTATATACTAGTGCACATGTTAGTCTTATTTATAAATCAGAGCGCATATCCTTGTATATCAGGGCACTATATATTGGCCCATTAATCCTAATGAGAAAGGATTCTCTCTCTCTCTCTCTCTCTCTCTCTCTCTCTCTCTCTCTCTCTCTCTCTCTCTCTCTCTCTCCTAGGGTTATTGGTAACACACCTAAGCTAGAGGTAGAGTTCAACCTACTACTTGAGATGCTCGATTTGATTGTACAGCTCTCTAATCTCTGTGTAGGGCTTGATCCACGTGATTCATCATGTCGATCTTCAGTATCTATCCCCACCTTCCCGACATGAATCAGGATCTTCTTTTCAATAGAGTAAGAAGAAAGGCAACTCTAATACCAATTGACCAAATAAGGAAAATATTCAACAATGGGGGATCATTAAAAGGTCCATCTTCAAAAAGAAGAGAGGGGAAAAGAGAAGGCCAATTCAACTCTGCAAAAATTCAGTTCAACAACCTGAGTTCTTAAATCATTGGGATCCAAAGCTGCAATGAGGAAAAGCTTGAATCGAGATTATCCCAGTTATGGGAAACCTACTGAAGACTAATGTAACTGTTAGGAGACGACGGCTAGGGTTTGGAGAGGAACAGAATGATTCCATTGAGGGACTCAAGCCCAATATATGTACAGTAAACCCGACCGGACTATACAGTAAACCCGACCCATTATATTTACATTAACACTCCCCCTCAAACTCACGGTGGATCATGAACCGAGAGTTTGCCTAGAAAATGTCTGAAGCGAGCAGTCGTCAGTGGCTTCGTCAGAAAATCAGCAGTCTGCTCCGATGAGGGAATGAAAGGCAGGGAGATGATGTGATCGATAAACGCCTGGCGAACATAATGGCAGTCAACTTCAATATGCTTTGTTCGCTCATGGAAGACCGGATTGCTAGCAATCTGAATAGCACTCCGGTTGTCACAGAAGAGAGGGGTCGGCCCGGATATCACCACTCCCAAGTCAAGCAGAAGACGTCGAAGCCAGACAATCTCGGCGGTGGTGGAAGCCATAGCCCTGTATTCGGCTTCGGTGCTGGAGCGAGCAACAGACTCCTGCTTCTTGCTGCGCCATGAAATCAGTGAGTCACCCAGAAACACACAGTATCCTGTAGTAGATCGACGAGTGTCTGCATCTCCTGCCCAATCTGCATCTGAGTAGGCGCGCAGTACCAACGGAGAGGTGGAGGGAAACAGGAGTGAACGGGTGATGGTGCCCCGAAGGTAGCGGATAATCCGAAGAACAGCTGCATAGTGTACTGACCGGGGAGCCTGAACAAACTGACTGACAATGCCAACAGCATGGGCAATGTCTGGCCGGGTCATGGTGAGATAGACAAGCATCCCAACCAACCTCTGGTAGCGGGAGACATCCTGGAGCGGCTCACCATCGGTAGCGAGAAGCTTCAAATTGAGCTCCATGGGTGTATCAGCAGTACGTGTGTCAGTAAGGGCAGCATCAGTAAGAATGTCGGAGATGTACTTCTGCTGGGAGACCAACAGACCACGAGCTGACCTGGCAATCTCAAGGCCCAGAAAGTAGCGAAGAGAGCCCAGGTCTTTCATCTCAAACTGACTCTGGAGGTGCCGCTGGAGAGAGGCGATGGTGGCACTGTCATCCCCAGTGATGATCATATCATCCACATAGAGGAGAAGGACTGCAATGCCCTGACTGGAGGAGCGAGTGAACAAGGCATAGTCGGAGTGACGCTCAACAAACCCGGCGGCCAGAACTGCACTGCGAAAGCGCTCAAACCAGGCACGAGGAGCCTGCTTGAGCCCATAGATGGCCCGGCGCAACCGACACACGTGTCCTGGAGGAACTGAAGTGCCCGGAGGAGGAGCCATGTAGACTTCCTCGGAGAGATCACCGTGAAGAAATGCATTGGTGACATCCATCTGATGGAGAGGCCACCCTCGAGCAGCTGCCACAGCTAAGAGGGTGCGCACAGTAGTCATCCGAGCAACTGGAGCAAACGTCTCCTCGTAGTCAATCCCATACTCCTGGGAGAAACCACGAGCAACGAGGCGAGCCTTGTGCCGCTCAATGGATCCGTCAGGTCGAGTCTTGACCTTGAAGATCCACTTGCAGCTAACAGGCACCACCCCGGGGGGACAAGGCACCAACTCCCAGGTCTGGGTCCGCTGAAAAGCCTCAAGCTCAACTGACATGGCCTGCCGCCACTCTGGATGTAATGCTGCCTCACGGTACGATTGGGGCTCCCGATGAGTGTGAAGAGCAGTAAGAAAGGCCTGAAAGGATGGTGAATAGGAGACACTGGCAGAGAAGCCAGAAGAGTCAGGAGAGTCAGTGGGAAAAGCAGAGTAACCAAACCTGTCAGGAGAGTAGTCGTATCTGGCAGGAGGGTGATGTTCGCGCGCTGGGTAGCGCCGAACAGGAGCAGGATCCACGACCGGGGAGGAGGGAGCAGCAGCATCAGGCGAGGGAGTACCAGGGAGAACCGACTCTGGAGGGGGAGCTGCAGACCGACGTACATAGACACGAGTAATGGGTGGTGGTGGAGGTGGCGTGGGGGACGGAGGAGGTGGTGGTGGTGGTGGCGATGGATACTGAGGAGGTGGTGGTGGTGGTGTAGTAGGCGTGGATGGGGCAACAGAAACCGGGGGTAGAACAGGGATGTGGAGATGTGAGGAGGGCGAGGAGGATGACGAAGTAGGCAAGGAAAGATCCCGAGACTCAGGTGCAAAATACGGGACATCCTCAACAAAGGAGACGTGACGGGAGACACGGATCCGACGAGCTAAGGGATCATAGCAGTGATACCCCTTATGCTCACGACTGAGCCCCAAGTGAACACACCTAACAGACCTCGCAGAAAGTTTGGTGCGCTCATGGGGAGGAAGAAGAACGAAGCATGTGCAGCCAAACGTGCGAAGAAGAGAGTAGTCAGGTGGACTGGAGTGAAGGCGCTCGTGAGGGGTGGCACCGGACAGAGCAGACGACGGAGTGATATTGATGAGGTGGACAGCCGTCATGACAGCTTCAGCCCAGTAGGAGTGAGGGACAGACGCAGAGAGAAGCAAGGCTCGTGCAGTCTCAAGGACATGACGATGCTTGCGTTCGGCAACGCCGTTCTGCTCATGGGTGTGGGGACAGGACTGCTGGTGAAGAGTGCCGTGAGACTGAAGAATCTCACGCATCTCAGAGGAGAGATACTCCTTGGCACAATCAGACCAAAACGTCTTGATTCGCCGACCAAACTGGGTGTGTATCATAGTGGTGAATCTCCTAAAGATGTGAGGAATTTCAGACCGATGACGCATGAGATAGACCCAGGTGCACTTAGAATAGTCATCGATAAAACAAACATAATACATATAACCAGATAGAGATGCAACAGGAGCAGGACCCCAAATATCCGAATGAACTAAATCAAATAAAGCATTAGACTGGGAAGTACTAGCAGAAAAAGGAAGAGCTAGATGCTTTGCCAGTCGACAACCCGTACAGACAGATAGGGGGGAGAAAGACGCTCGACCCAAACACCCGAGCGGAATACGCTTTTGAGTCGATCACTCGATATATGACCTAACCTTCTGTGCCACAGGTCGGCATCAGAGGTGACAGACATGACAGACGCAACTGAAGACACATGGAGATGGTCCAACTGGTAGAGTCCTCCTGCCCTACGGCCCAGCCCAATCCTCTGACCCGTCCGCGAATCCTGCACAACACAAACAGAAGGGGTGAAGGTGACAGTCAGGCCAGAGTCGCAAAGAGAACTGATGAAAATCAAATTAATATTAAGACGGGGGGCATGATGGACATGGGATAGGGTCAGGCGACCAGAAGGGTCAGAGGTGGTGGTGATGGAGCCACATTGCGGAATAGGGACGAGAGTCCCATCCGCAGTGCGAACCTCCTGGTGAGTGGTAGTGGGAGAACAGTCTGTGAGGACAGTGGAGTCAAAAGTAAGGTGACAGGAGGCACCCGAATCGAAGATCCATGGAGCAGTAGTACCAGAGGTGGCAGACAAGCCGTGCGCAGTCGCGGAGCCGGTGGAGGCTATGTGGCGAAGAAGGAGCTCCTCGAGGCGCTGAAGGCGGTCCGGCTCAGACGGAGAAGGTGCTGTGGTAGCAGTGGGGAGCGTCGAGGCCTCTGCAGTAGCTGCTGCACCACCAAAGTGGCGGAAGGAAGACGAACCACGTCCTCGGCCCCGTCCACCTCGACCGCCGCGTCGATCGTCGCGAGAGGTCGAAGACCAGCGGGGGGATCTCTCATCCGGACCCCAGCGGGGGTTGCGTGGAGGACGTGTAGGGCACTCGCGCTTCATGTGGCCGGGCTCCTTGCAGTAGTGACAAAAAACAGCCTCATCGGAGAACCCGGCTGCCAGGACAGAGTCGGAGCTAGGAGCAAGTGGAGGAGGACGAGCGCCCTGAGTCTGAAGGCGGGTCTCCTCGTCGACCAAGGCGAGTAGGGCATCCTCGAGGCGAGGGAGGGGCTCACGGTGCAGGAGCTGGGCGGCTATGAGAGCAAAGTCTGGTCGAAGTGCTGCCAGGAACTGGTGCAGGTGGCCCTCGTCGAGGTAGCGCTGGAAGTCCCGGGAGCGGGGGCAGTCACACCGCTCCGGAATCAGTGAGTCCAGCTCATGCCAGTAGGCACTCATCTGACTGAAGAAGTCCTGAATGGTACGCTCCCCCTGACGGGCGGACTGCGAGTCGCAGATGAGCTGATGCCGGCGGGCGCCGCCGCGCGGGAGAAAACGGTCCCGGAGATACTCCCACATCGCGCGCGCAGTCGGAAGGCGGCCGATAGGAGCAAGGAGCGGACGAGCAACCGAGTCCAGGAGGTACGCCCGGATGGCCTGATCGTGGCGGCGCCACGTAAGAGCAGCAACGGTGACGGCCGTGGTAGCAGTCGCTGCAGAAGATGCAGCACTGCTGGTGACAGAGGACGAGCCGGAGTAGTCAGTGGGAGGAGGATCCTCGCCGGTGATGTGACCCCACAGATCACGACTGGAGAGGGCGGCCTCGACGGTGAGGGACCAGTCAGGCCAGTCGCTGGCCGACGACAACTGAAACGCGACCACCTTTAGCGGTGGAGAGATCGCAACGACAGACGGGACGGCTGGAGAGGCCATGGAGGATGATGTAGGGTGTCAGGGGGTGTCGGAGGGGGGCTGTAGGGTGGCGGATGAGGTAGGCGGGGGCTGTAGGGGGGCTCGGGAGGGGGTTGGGAGTGATGGAGGGGGGTTCGGGAGGCCGGCAGGGGCTGTAGGGGAGGCCGGCAGGGGCTGTAGGGGGGGGGGCCGGGAGTGCAGTAGATGGGCGTAGGAGGGGGGCGGGGGCTGTAGGTGATCGGTGGAAGGGGGGGCGGGGTCGGGAGAGAGGGTTGCAGCCGGCGGTGGTGTAGGTGGGCGTAGGAGGGGGCGGGGGCTGTAGGTGATCGGTGGAAGGGGGGGACGTGGTAGGTAGAGGGGTCGGGAGAGGGGGTTGCAGCCGGCGGTGGTGTAGAGGAGTCGGGAGGGGGGTGCAGCCGGCGGAGGAGGTGCAGCCGGCAGAGGAGGTGCAGCCGGCGGGAAGGATCAGCCGGAGGAGATGCAGCCGGCGGGAAGGAGGGAGACCGGAGGAGGTGCAGCCGTCGCCCTAGAGCTCTGATACCATGTTAGGAGACGACAGCTAGGGTTTGGAGAGGAACAGAATGATTCCATTGAGGGACTCAAGCCCAATATATGTACAGTAAACCCGACCCGACTATACAGTAAACCCGACCCATTATATTTACATTAACAGTAACAAAGAACATAAGATTAAAAACAGAAGTCTATAGCTGAGCATCAAAGTGCATTGAAGAGGTCGATTGGTCATGTGCCACACCCACACGTACACTCTGTTACCAAAAACTCCGATTTTTTTAATAAGTCTATATTAAAACACGACTTATTCAGTAAACGTTCGCTACGTGACTCAATTTTTTGAAAAAAGTAACAATTTTATGAAAAAGTCACAATTTTCACTTTTTAATCCCAATTAATTGTGTTTTAATCCCGTCATTTAGTGCTAAAAAAACCTACTGTAACATCTACATATAAATATATTCTAAAATTCTATCATTTGTTTCTATTAGGAGATGACGGCTTGGGTTTGGAGAGAATGGAATGCATCCTTCATTGAGGGACAAGTCCAATATATATGTGCATCAATACATCTACAACCCGACCCGACTATACATAGAACCCGACCTATCTCTATACATTAACACTCCCCCTCAAACTCACGGTGGATCATGGACCGAGAGTTTGCTGATAAAATGCTGAAAGCGGGCAATCGTAAGGGACTTCGTAAGAAAATCAGCAGTCTGCTCCAATGATGGAATGAAGGGCAATGAGATGGTGTCGTCAAGAAACTCCTGGCGAACATAGTGACAATCAACCTTAATATGTTTTGTCCTCTCGTGGAATACCGGGTTGCTAGCAATCTGAATAGCACTTCGGTTGTCACAGAAGAGAGGCGTGAGCCCGGATATCACAACTCCCAGGTTGAGTAAAAGGCAACGAAGCCAGACAATCTCTGCGGTGGTGGAAGCCATAGTCCTGTATTCGGCTTCGGTGTTGGAGCGAGCAATAGACTCCTGTTTCTTGTTGCGCCATGAAATAAGGGAATAACCAAGGAACACACAGTAGCCGGTAGTAGAACGGCGAGTGGCTATATCTCCTGCCCAATCTGCATCGGAGTAGGCACGCAGCACCAACAGAGAAGTGGAGGGAAAAAGTAGTGAGCGGATGATGGTACCTCGGATAGCGGATAATCAGAAAAACCGCTGCATAGTGAACAAAGCGAGGTACCTGAACGAACTGACTGACAATGCCAACAATATGGGCAATGTCTGATTGGATCATGGTAAGGTAAACAAGCATCCCAACCAGTCTCTGGTAGCGGGAGACATCTTGGAGAGGCTCACCATCTGTAGAAAGGAGCTTCAAATTGAGCTCGATTGGGGTGTCAGTAGTGCGAGAGTCAGTGAGAACAGCATCAGCAAAGATATCGAAGATGTACTTTTGCTGGGAGATCAACAGTACACAAGCTGACCGGGCAATCTCAAGGCTCAGAAAGTAGCGAAGAGGGTCCAGATCCTTCATCTCGAACTGACTCTGGAGATGATGCTGAAGGAACGCTATCGTGGCACTGTCGTCCCCGGTGATGATCATATCATCCACATAGAGAAGGAGAACTGCAATACCCTGACTGGTGGAGCGAGTGAACAGGGTATAGTCAGAGTGGCGCTCAACAAACCCGGCGACCAGGACTGCACTGCGGAATCGCTCAAACCAGGCACGAGGGGCCTGTTTGAGCCCATAGATGGCTCAGCACAAACGGCAGACGTGACTTGAAGAAGCAGGGACGCCCGGTGGAGGAGCCATGTATACCTCTTTTGAGAGATCACCGTGGAGAAAGGTGTTGGTCACATCCATCTGATGAAACGGCCACCCTCGAGCAGCTGCCACAACTAATAGGGTGCGAACGGTGGTCATCCGAGCAACTGGAGCAAACGTCTCCTCGTAGTCAATCTCATACTCCTGGGAGAAACCACGAGCAACAAGGCGCGCCTTGTGCCGCTCAATGGAACCATCAGATTGAGTTTTGACCTTAAAGATCCATTTGCAGCTGATAAGCACACGCCAGTGGGACAAGGAACCAAATCCCACATTTGAGTCCGCTGAAAAGCCTCAAGCTCGACTGTCATGGCCTATCACCACTCTGGGTGTACAACTGCCTCACGGTACGACTGGGGCTCCCGGTGGATGTGAAGAGCTGTGAGAAAGACCTGATAGGACGGAGAGTAGGAGACAACAAAGTGTCTAGAAGTGTCAGGAGTAAACGCAGAGTAACCAAACCTGTCAGAAGAGTAGTCATATCTGTCAGGAGGGTGATGTTCGTGCGCAGGGTAACGCCGAACAGGACCAGGATCCGCGACCGGGGAAGAGGGAGCAGTTGCAGATGGAGAAGAGGTACCAGCGGGAACCAAGTCGGGGGGAAGGAACTGTAGAGCGACGAACGTAGACACACGTGACAGGTGGTGGTGGCGGGGGTGGCGTGGGAGACAAAGAAGGGAAAGGTGGAGGTGAGGGAGGCGTGGGTATGGTAACATGATACGGAGGTAGAACGGGGATGCGGAGAAGTGGTGAAGACGTGAAGGGTGACGCAGGAGGCGAGGAAAGATCCCGGGACTCAGGAGAAAAATACGGGACATCCTCAACAAAAAAGACATGACGAGAGACATGGATCCGGCGAGCCAAGGGATCGTAGCATCGATAGCCCTTGTGCTCCCAGCTGATCCCCAAGTGAACACACCTAACAGACATAGCAGAGAGTTTGGTGCGCTCATAGGAAGAAATGAGAACGAAGTACGTGCAGCCAAACGTGCGAAGAAGAGAATAGTCAGGCAGACTGGAGTAGATGAGCTCATAAGGAGTGGCACCAGAGAGAGCAGAGAAGCAAGGCTCGTACTGTCCCAAGGACATGACAATGCTTGCGTACGGCAACTCCGTTTTGCTCATGGGTGTGGGGACAGGACTGCTGATGAAGAGTGTCGTGAGTTTGAATAATCTCACACATCTCAGAAGAGAGATACTCCTTGGCATAATCAGACCGAAAGGTCTTGATGCGCCGACCAAACTCAGTATGTATCATAGTGAATCTCAGATAAATATAAGGGACTTCAGACCGGTGACGCATAAGATAAACCCAAGTGCACCGAGAGTAGTCATCGATAAAACACATAATATATGAAACCAGAAATGAATGCAACAGACGCAGGACCCCAAATGGCAGAATGCACTAAATCAAATAAAGCGACGGATCGGGAGCACTAGCAGAAAAGGAAAGAGCAAGATACTTGGCCAATCTACAACCCGTACAAACAGAGAGATGGGAGGACACACAACCCAAAGCAACCGAACGGAAAACGCTTTTGAGTCGATCATTGGATAAATGACCTAACATTCTGTGTCACAGGTCGGCATCAGAAGTAACAGACATGACAAATGCAATAGAAACAAGATAAACATGGAGATGGTACAGCTGGTAAAGTCCGCCTGCTCTACAGCCCAGCCCAATCCTTTGACCAGTCCGCGAATTCTGCACAACACAAACAAAAGGGGTGAAGGTGACAGTCAGAACAAAGTCACAGAGAGCTGATAGAAATCAGATTAATGTTAAGACGGGAAACATGGTGGACAAAGGGTAGGGTAAGTGACCAGAAGGATCGGAGGTAGTAGTGATGGATCCACACTGCGGAATAGGGACGAAAGTCTCATCCGCAGTGCGGACATCCAAGTGGGTGGGAATAGACGAATAGTCGGTGAGCACAGTAGAGTCACAGATGAGGTGACAGGAGGCACCCGAATCGAAAATCCATTGAGCAGTAGTACCAAAGGTGGCAGATAAACAATAAACAGTCGGGGAGCCGGTGGAGGCTAAGTAGTGAAGGAGGAGCTCCTCGAGGCGCTGGAGACAATCCGGCTCAGTCGGAGAAGCAACAGTGATAGCAGCAGGGGATGCCGGAATCTCTACAGCAGCAGTAGTACCACCAAAGTAGCGGAAGGAGGACTGACCACATCCACGGCTCCGTCAACTTCGACCGCCGCGTCGATCATCCCGAGAAGCAAGAGCCCAGCGTGGTTCTCTCTCATCCGGACCCCAGCGGGGGTTGCATGGAGGACGAGTGGGACATTCACGCTTCATGTGTCCGGGCTCATTCCAATAGTGACAGAATACAGGCTCATCGGAGAACCCGACCACCAGGACGTTGTCTGAGCCAGGGACAGGTGGAGGAGGACGAATGCCCTAAGTGTGAAGGCGAGTCTCCTCATCGACCAAGGCGAACAGAGCATCCTCTAGCCGAGGGAGTGGTTCACGGTACAGGAGCTGAGCAGTGATGAGCGCGAAGTCCGGCCGAAGTGCTGCCAGGAACTGGTGCAAGTGGCCCTCGTCAAGATAGTGCTAGAAATCACTAGAGCGTGGGCAAGCACACCGCTCCGGGAATAGGGAGTCCAGCTCATGCCAGTAGACACTCATCAAGCTGAAGAAATCCTGGATCGTACGCTCCCCCTGACGAGTGGACTGTGAGTCACGGATAAGCTAATGCCGGTGTGCACCGCCACACGGGAGAAACCGGTCCCGTAGATACTTCCACATCACGCGCGTTGTAAGAAGGCAGACGATGGGAGTAAGGAGCAGACGAGCAACATAGTCCAGTCCAGGAGATAGACCCGGATGGCTTGGTCGTGGCGACTCTACGTGAGAGTAGCAGTCACGGCTGCTGTGGTAGTAGCCGTGGCGGCAGCGGCAGCGGCAGCGGCAGCAGCAGTAGCAGAAGGCTCGGCGCTAGCGGCAGCGTTATTGGTGACAGAGGAGACAACCGGAGGAGGATCATCACTGGTGATGTGACCCCAAAGATCGTGACTGGAGAGCGCGGCCTCGAAGGTGAGTGACCAATCATGCCAGTCACTGACCAAGGCCAACTGAAAGGTGATTGCCTTTAGTGGCGGAGAGATCGCAACGACAGACTGCATGATGCAGGCAAAGGTCTGACCTACACTAGGGTTTCAATGGAGAATTGGGAAAATCTGAAAATCTATGCATGCACATAAAGCTTGGACTAAGATCTAACAAGTAGGGATACAATAATAACCTGAAAACGAAATTCAGCATATACTAGTATCATTCGCAGCAAAAGATAGTCTGTTTAAACGAGAGGCATGCATCAGAATTTAATAGAAAAGTAGGCTAACTATGCTTGCTAGGGTTACCGACAGACTAAAGATAGCAAATATAATGATTAGGCATATATTAGGGCTTCAACTAACGATGAAACGGACGGTTACGGCTGCGATGTGGAGCGGAGGCAATGGAAACAAAGGAAAACGATGCGGATGCGATGGGAAAATAAGGTAAAGGATAGATACTGCCTGGGGTTTCCCGCCGTGGGTCGATTGCGAGGATGCGTCGATGATCCCGCACACGGAGCAAGGCCGGACATCGGGAGAAGCCGGATCCTTCGGAAAAACAAAACCGAAGCCTTCACGAGGCGAAGTCGCGGATGCGGCGAGGGTCGGGGACACGAGTCTCTCCCGGAAGCTCTCACAAAGAGGCACGAATTTCAGCAATCATCAAAAACTGAATTCTTCTTCTTTCTTCATCATTTTGTAGAGTTATGGTTTCTTTTTTGGATGGCCAAGATCAAAGGGAGATAAGGGGGAATGGTGGGGATGCAATGGGCCAAGAAAGGAAAGGAAAGAGAGAGAAATAAGGGGAAGAAGAGAGAGAGAAGAGAGGGGACGGAAGAGGGGGCGGATTGGCTCAGTTTCCGCACGGGCAATGGACGGATAAGCCCTAATTGAAGCCCACATAGCCCTAATTGAAGCCCAATTGATGCCACATCATCAAATTTAAGTTATTTTGCTATTTAACCGTCGTTTTCGAGACATAATCTCGTCCGTCGGTACCCCGCAAACACACACACCCAGATTTTATTAATAACATGCAGAAAACTCACCCGAGAAGACCCGGATTCAATCCGAAAAGCCCTCGGATGAGATCATGGACATCCCCCATGAATTGGGCAAGAACATGACTAATACGAAGTGCAGAAATTAGGCCAAAAACATAGAAAATAGGCCAAAAACTGAAACAAACGGCTACAAGTCCTCAAATGGATAATGTCTTCCATGCATAAAATAAAATGACTGAAATAAAACTCTCTGGCGACGAACTGAAGATGCAGCGATGATCTGATGATGCTGATCAGGCCTGCATCAATCGCTTCCGCTGCGAAAAACTCGTCCTCGAGTTTACGCCGGAAGACATTGCCGGTAGCAGGAGGGAGACCACCATCGTGGGATCGTCGTTGTGCCTCGATCTGGTGATGAATTCCCAACAAGTGATGTCTCGGGCAGTCAACAACCTCTGGGCCCCTCGTGAAGAGAGTGTTGGCGTCGAGCGAGGGCCAGAAGCTACTGAAGTACATAAACAGAAGCACACGAGCGGTAGGTGGTCGGTCAGTCCCAACAAAGTCAAAGCGCGCAAGTGGCTCAGCTGTCTGAAACTCCCCAACTGGCTCTGACTGTAGCTGTGATGGAAGCTTCGCGGAAGTCGAAGGCTCCATGGGTGTCTCTGCTGTAGGAAGGACTGCAGGAGGAAGTGTCTCCTTTGTAAGCTCTGTGACAGGTAGGAGAAGCCTCTCTATAGTCACTACCGGAGGAAGGGACTCCTCTGTAGGCACTGCTGAAGGTGGAAGGAACTCCTCTGGAGGCGCTGAAAGAGTTGGTGGCACCTCTGTAGGCACTGGAGAAGGTGGAAGGAACTCCTCTGGAGTCGCTGACGGAAGAGGTGGCTCCTCCGTAGGCATTGGACGAGGAAGCTCCACAGGAGGTGGATGCTCCTCAAGTAGTGCCACTGGTGGAACCGGGTGCTCCACAGGAGGTGGAGGCTCTGCTGGAGATGGTGGCCTGCTGTATCTGGCAAGCCTCCGGTGCTGCTTCTCTCTCCATGCCAACTCATCCTCAATATCATCAAGTAAGAGCTGGGTTTCAATATAGCTGGCTTTCAAGGATGGCACTGAAGGACTCCGTAAAATCCATTGAACAAAAGGCTTGGAAGATAGATCTAGGTCATGGGCTCGATCTCGAATCAAAGAGGAGTATCTATGTTCCATCGGAGATCTCGGGAAAATGGTAGGACATGGCTCCAAAGATTTATATAGTTTAACAAATTTTTTATAGGTGTGGGTATCTAGGGGATCACGCGAATAATGGGATCGGACGCTATGATAGGACATGGCGTCAGATTGCTCTGATACCAACTTGATGCAGGCAAAGGTCTGACCTACACTAGGGTTTCAATGGAGAATTGGAAAAATCTGAAAATCTATGCATGCACATAAAGCTTGGACTAAGATCTAACAAGTAGGGATACAATAATAACCTGAAAACGAAATTCAGCATATACTAGTATCATTCGCAGCAAAAGATAGTCTGTTTAAAAGAGAGGCATGCATCAGAATTTAATAGAAAAGTAGGCTAACTATGCTTGCTAGGGTTACCGACAGACTAAAGATAGCAAATATAATGATTAGGCATATATTAGGGCTTCAACTAGCGATGAAACGGACGGTTACGGCTGCGATGCGGAGCGGAGGCAATGGAAACAAAGAAAAACGATGCGGATGCGATGGAAAAATAAGGTAAAGGATAGATACTGCCTGGGGTTTCCCGCCGTGGGTCGATTGTGAGGATGCGCCGATGATCCCGCACACGGAGCAAGGCCGGACGTCGGGAGAAGCCGGATCCTTCGGAAAAACAAAACCGAGGCCTTCACGAGGCGAAGTCGCGGATGCGGCGAGGGTCGGGGACACGAGTCTCTACCGGAAGTTCACAAAGAGGCACGAATTTCAGCAATCATCAAAAACTGAATTCTTCTTCTTTCTTCATCTTTTTGTAGAGTTAGGGTTTCTTTTTTGGATGGCCAAGATCAAAGGGAGATAAGGGGGAATGGTGGGGATGCAATGGGCCAAGAAAGGAAAGGAAAAGAAAGAGAAATAAGGGGAAGAAGAGAGAGAGAAGAGAGGGGACGGAAGAGGGGGCGGATTGGCCCAGTTTCCGCGCGGGCAAGGGACGGATAAGCCCTAATTGAAGCCCACATAGCCCTAATTGAAGCCCAATTGATGCCACATCATCAAATTTAAGTTATTTTGCTATCTAACCGTCGTTTTCGAGACATAATCTCGTCCGTCGGTACCCCGCAAACACACACACCCAGATTTTATTAATAACATGCAGAAAACTCACCCGAGAAGACCCGGATTCAATCCGAAAAGCCCTCGGATGAGATCATGGACATCCCCCATGAATTGGGCAAGAACATTACTAATACGAAGTGCAGAAATTAGGCCAAAAACATAGAAAATAGGCCAAAAACTGAAACAAACGGCTACTAGTCCTCAAATGGATAATGTCTTCCATGCATAAAATAAAATGACTGAAATAAAACTCTCTGGCGACGAACTGAAGATGCAGCGATGATCTGATGATGCTGATCAGGCCTGCATCACTGCACAGGAAAGGATGCCATGGAAAATAATCAAGGAAAATCTGACGGAGGTAAAGGGGGATGGCTGCGAGGTGCAAGAAGACGGAGCGGCCTGCGGGTGTAGGAGGCTGGGAGATGGCAGGGGGGATGGCGCGAGGGGGGAGGAAGGGGAGGGGGTCGCGGGGTACAGGGGATAGGGCGAAGTGTGCTCGGGTGCAGAGGAGAGGGCGGGGTGGGCTCGGATGGTAGAGAAAGGGCGCGGGGGGGGGGGGGGGGGGGGGGGGTTCGGGTAGCAGGGGAGGGGCGCAGGTGGGCGCGGGTGACAAAGGAGGGGCGCGGGGCCGCATGGGGGTGGCGCGAGAGAGGTGGGGGAGGCAGGGAGATGGCACGGGGGAGGAAGAGAGGGGCCGTGGGGTACAGAGGGGATGCAGGGGGTGGCGCGGGGTGTAGGGGTGCTGGGGATGGCAGGAGGGTGGTGCGGGGAAGGCAGAGGGCAGGCCGCGGGGTACAGGGGAGTCACGGGGAGGCTGCGGGGTGCCAGTGTCGATACCATGTTAGGAGATGACGGCTAGAGTTTGGAGAGAATGGAATCCATCTTCATTGAGGGACAAGCCCAATATATATGTACATCAATACATCTACAACCCGACCCAACTGTACATAGAACCCGACCCATCTCTATACATTAACAGTTTCCCGACTCTTTTCTAATCTTTCCAACTTTTTCCCAATTTTTCCGACTTCTCCCCTAGCTGATTTTTCCCGACTTTCGACTTGGTAACTATGCACGTACATGAGGTCTCTAGACCAAGACATCTACCATCAATTCTTGATCATTTGCTTTGGAAGACTTGCTTGAAAAAGCTTATGGGTTGTGGAAGAACAACTTATGAAGAATTGAAGATTAATCCAGCAGTCCACGAGGAGTATCTTCCATGCTTCTTGGCAGAGTTGAGATCTTTCCAACTCTGGAATGATTGATTAACCAACGAGTGAAATTTGAGGTCAATGATTCATTGTCTTTAACATTTAATTTGAGTCCAATTTGAGTGCGTCTAGTTCAAGTCGATGAAGTGTAGATAATTTGAGTCCTAGTTGTTGTACACTGCAGAAATAGGCCAAAAGTCCAGTAAAAAGGGCCCAGATAATAAGGGAAGATTCTTCAAAGTTCAAACTATTCCTACTTTTAGTGTTTGAATCATGTTTCTGCTTGTATCTGAGGGAGGATTCTGCTCTAAGTGAGAAAGAGGAATGTAGAATCAGAAATTAGTTTTCAATCAATTAATTTCTTATTTCCACCATTTTTAGTAACATGGATGGAATTATCAACTTTTTGCTCATCCTTTTCATTCTCTTATGGTTTATTGATTGATCCTTCCTATCTAATCATCCAAGTGGCACACATTGGTATCAATTTTGTCAAACTAATACCAATTTTCTACACCAAAATTTCAACTAATGTTTTGTGACCCCTAAAGGGACCTCCAGGTGAAATTTCGAAAGATGGCATGAGAAAGAAGAATGGATAACAACCATCCATTGGGAACCCTAGCAGATGGGAAAAGGTAGCTAGCCTCATGACATGAAATCCTACTTACTAGATTCTGGAAATAGACACTATCATCAAGGGTGGAATCTTAAGAGTAAGGATGACTAATTGTTCACAATAAGATATTTTGTCAACTAGTGGCCTAGAATGAAATGTCATGATAATGAGATGATCCAACGTTTGAAATGCTTGCAATATTGTATGTATGGAAATTTTGGACGCTAAAAGGCAAAAGAACATTGGACAAGTACGCGTCCAATGTTCTTTTGCTTTTTAGCGTCCAACATTTCCATTCATACAATATTGCGAGCATTTCAAACGGGTGCCTCCTGCAACCTTACCTCTGATCCTTCTGTACTCACAGACTGTAGCCCTGCTTCCACCCACCTGGAGATTCACACTGCTAACTGGACTCGTGTACCCATTTCACAGTGTGGATCCATCACCCCTGCCTCCGATCCCACTGGTCGTCTAACTTTACCTCGTGTTCACCTTGCTCCCCGCTTAAACATTAACTTCATATCTGTTAGTTCTCTTTGTGACTCAAACCTGATCGTTACATTTACTTCTTCTTGTTCTGTGCAGGATCCGCTGACGGGTCAGAGAGTTGGGCTGGGTCGTAGAGCAGGGAACTCTATCAGTTGGATCACCTTCAGGTTCCCACTTCCACTCCGTCAGCTCTGTCTGTTACCTCTGATGCCGATTTGTGGCACAAAATGTTAGGTCACATATCCAGTGATCGACTCCCAAGCGTTTTTCGCTCTGGCGCTTTGAGTCGGGTGTCCTTATCCCCTCTCTCTGTCTGCACTGGGTGTCGATTAGCAAAGCACCTTGCTCTTCCTTTTTCTACTAGTGTTTCCCGTTCCAGCGCCCCTTTTGATCTCGTGCACTCTGACATGTGGGGTCCTACTCCAGTTGTCTCTTTTACTGGTTTTTTGTATTATGTGAGCTTCATAGATGATTACTCCCACTGCACCTGGTTCTATCTCATGTGTCGCCGCTCCGAGATTCCTCATATTTACAGGACCTTCACTACTATGCTTCATACCCAGTTTGGTCGGCGCATTAAGACTTTTCGGTGTGATTGTGCCCAGGAGTATCTCTCCTCTGAGATGCGTGAGATCCTTCAGACTCACGGCACTCTTCACCAACAGTCGTGTCCCCACACCCATGAACAAAACGGAGTCGCCGAGCGCAAACATCGTCATGTCCTCGAGACAGCACGAGCTCTACTTCTGTCTGCTTCTGTTCCACATTCCTACTGGGTTGAAGCTGTCCTGACCGCTATTCACCTCATCAACATCACTCCGTCCTCCTCCAGCTCTGGTGTTTTCCCGTACGAGCGGCTTTACTCCACATCTCCTGACTACTCTCTTCTTCGTATCTTTGGGTGCACGTGTTTCGTCCTCCTCCCTCCCCATAAGTACACCAAACTCTCTGCTAGATCTGTTAGGTGTGTTCACTTAGGACTCAGTCGGAAGCACAAGGGATATCGGTGCTACGATCCCTTGGTTCGCCGGATCCGTCTCTCGTCACGTCTCCTTTGTAGAGGATGTCCCGTACTTTTCCACTGAGTCCCGGGATCTTCCCTCACCACCTACGTCATCTTCTACGCCGTCAACCCCTCTCACCATCCCCTCCCTACCTCCGTATCCTGCTCCCACGCCTACCTTCCCGGTTGAGCCTCCTCTACCTTCCTCGCCTCCCCTGTCTCCATCACCTCCACCTCCACCTCCCTCGTCTCCACCACCTCCCCCGCCACCTCCCTCTCCCCCGTCTCCTCCGTCACCTCCACCACCACCACCTGTCACGCGTGTCTATGTTCGTCGCTCCACAGTTCCTCCCACCAAGACTGTCTCCACTGGTACTACTTTGCCTGCAGCTGCTCCCACCTCTCCGGCCGCAAATCCTGGTCCTGTTCGGCACTACCCTTCACGCGAATATCACCCTCCTAACAGATATGACTACTCCCCTGATAGGTTTGGTTACTCTGTGCTTACTCCTGTTTCTCCTGACACTTCTAGACACTCTGTTGTTGTCTCCTACTCTCCGTCCTACCAGGCTTTTCTTACAGCTCTTCATACCCACCGGGACCCCTAGTCGTACCGTGAGACAGTTGTACACCCAGAGTGGCGATAGGCCATGACAGTCGAACTTGAGGCCTTTCAGCGGACTCAGACGTGGGATTTGGTTCCTTGTCCCACTGGCGTGGTTCCTGTTAGCTGCAAATGAATCTTCAAGATCAAGACTCGACCTGATGGGTCCATTGAGTGGCATAAGGCGCGCCTTGTTGCTCGTGGTTTCTCCCAGGAGTATATGATTGACTACGAGGAGACGTTTGCTCCAGTGGCTCGGATGACTACCGTTCGCACCCTCTTAGCTGTGGCAGCTGCTCGAGGGTGGCCTCTACATCAGATGGATGTGACCAACACATTTATCCACTGTGATCTCTCAGAGGAGGTATACATGGCTCCTTCATCGAGTGTCCCTGCTCCTTCAGGTCACGTCTGTCGTTTGCGCCGAGCCATCTTTGGGCTCAAACAGGCCCCTCGTGCCTGGTTTGAGCGATTCCGCAGTGCAGTCCTGGCCGCCGGGTTTGTTGAGCGCCACTCTGACTATGCCATGTTCACTCGCTCCTTCAGTCAGGGTATTGCAGTTCTTCTATATATATGTATGATATGATCATTACCGGGGATGACAGTGCCACCATAGCATCCCTTCAGCGCCACCTCCAAAGTCAGTTTGAGATGAAAGATCTGGCCCCTCTTCGCTACTTTTTGGGCCCCGAGATTGCCCGGTCAGCTCGTGGTCTGTTGGTCTCCCAGCAAAAGTACATCTCCGATATCTTTACTGATGTTGCTCTTACTGACTCTCGCACTGCTGACACACCCATGGAGCTCAATTTGAAGTTTCTTTCTACAGATGGTGAGGCACTCCATGATGTCTCCCTCTACCAGAGGCTGGTTGGGATGCTCGTCTACCTCACTATGACCCGGCCAGACATTGCCCATGCTGTTGGCATTGTCAGTCAGTTCGTTCAGGCTCCTCATTCGGTTCACTATCCAGCACTCCTTCGAATTATCTGCTACCTTCGAGGCACCATCACCCGTTCACTACTTTTTCCCTCCACCTCTCCGTTGGTGCTGCGTGCCTACTCCAATGCAGATTGGGCAGGAGATGTAGCCACTCGCCGTTCTACTACCGGATACTGTGTATTCCTTGGTAATTCTCTCATTTTTGACGAAGCAAGAAACAGGAGTCTGTTGCTCGCTCCAGCACCGAAGCCGAATACAGGGCTATGGCTTCCACCACCGCAGAGATTGTCTGGCTTCGCTGCCTTTTACTCGACCTAGGCGTTGTGATATCCGGGACGCCGCCTCTCTTCTGTGACAACCGGAGTGCTATTCAGATTGCTAGCAACTCGTTCTTCCATGAGCGGACAAAACATATTGAGGTTGATTGTCACTATATTTGCCAGGAGTTTCTCGACCACACCATCTCCTTGCCATTCATTCCATCATCGAAGCAGACTGTTGATTTTCTGACGAAGCCCCTTACGATTGCTCGCTTCCGGCATTTTATCGGCAAACTCTCAGTCCATGATCCACCGTGAGTTTGAGGGAGAGTGTTAATGTATAGAGATGGGTCGGGTTATATGTACAGTTGGGTCGGGTTGTGTGTGTATACATGTACATATATATTGGGCTTCAGTCCCTCAATGAGATGCATTCCATTCTCTCCAAACCCTAGCCGTCATCTCCTAACATGGTATCAGAGCTCTAGAGTTTCTCCGTGGTGAAGGCGACTCCTCCGGCAGCCCCTCCAGCACCCTCCTACACCCGATTCCCCCCTCCGGCAGCCCCTCCAGCACTCTGGCAGCCCCTCCAGGCCCCTCCTGCACCCGATTCCCCCCTTTGGCAGCCCCTCCAGCACCCTCCTACACCCGATTCCCCCCTCCGACAGCCCCTCCAGCACTCCGGAAGCCCCCGCCGCCCCCTCCTGCACCTTCTGCAGCCCCTGCCATCCCCTGAAGCACCCGCCGCCCCCTCCTGCACCCCCTGATGCCCCGCCGCCCCCCTTCTGCACCTCCTGCAGCCCACACCGCCCCCCTCCTGCACCCCCTGTCGCCCCCCATCGCCCCATCGCTCCTCCCCTGGCCCTCCTCCTCCAGTCCGTCTCCTCTGTACCGGACTGCCCGGGACCTCCTTTGTGCCAGCTCGTCCCCGTACTTCAGGGGTATGGCTTCATACAGCATCTCTCGGCTCCCATACTGCCTGCACACAGTAATTGATCGTTGAGTCCCTCCGTCTCCTCGTTTTGATGGTATTCTCGGGCCATGTCCCTCCACCACGTCAGTCAGTCAACTGTGGACGTCGTCAGGGTCCCCTCCACCATGATGGCAGGACTGCTGCTGCCGTTGATCTCCCTACTCCAGCACCGCCTGCCACCACTCCTGCTCCGTCTCGGTCTTACTCCGACCATCTCCAGCGCTTTGAGGAGTTACTGTTTCGATACCTCGCCTCCACCGGCTCTTCGACAGATCACAGTCTCTCTGCCACTCCGGGTACTTCTGCTAAGTCTCGGTCTTACTCCGACCACCTCCAGCGCTTTGAGGAGTTACTGTTAGATACCCTCGCACCTCAAAACCCGGGTTGTAAGAGGAGGTCCACGGGGTATATTAAGCAGGTGATGGGTGCCTCCCTCACCGATGTGGGACTATTCATCAACAGTTGGATCATCCATTATCATGACATTTCATTCCTAGGTCACTAGTTGACAAAATATCTTATTGTGAACAATTAGTCATCCTTACTCTTAAGATTCCAGCCTTGATGATCGTGTATACAAATATAAGGTTACACTAAAAGAAACTTTAGAGCTACAGAGATTAAGGACATTATGGCGAAGAAAATTAAGATAGTTTTGATCATATGCAACAACTATCTAAGAGGACTTCAAAAAGGAGAGGCTCAATTTATATTGAAAGCTTATAGGTGAAGAGCCGCATTTAGAAGCTTGCAATGTTGAAAGATGATGATCCTGATAGATGACTAAAAAGATGCATAAATAATGGAATGAGGATTCAGCCGAACATATGCAGTTGTGGCTGAAATGGTTCTGTTTAAGCCTATCCAAACAGAAATACTATCCCGGAATCGAATTAATGTTGTTTCAAACTAGTTTGGCCGTCTCCGATCAACTTTAGACAAAATATCCAAATCGGGTCCGGAATAGCCAAACCAGGGCCAAAATAGCCAATTCGGTTGGGTTTAATGTCTTGCAACCATGACTCCATAATCCACATAGCATATATTATCAAGGCAAGTAAGGTGGGAAAATCCTTTCTTCTGTCAAGCTGTATCAAATAATAATATCTTTCTCCAAATATCACTTTTCGGATCTATTGAAACACCTTTGTTTAGATTCATAAGAAGCCTTGGACAAACAGTGGAACATTTCGCTTTTGAATTTGGTCCGAACCCAAGGCCAAAAACTAAAAGTTTGTCATCTTTTTTTCTGGTATAACTTGGGACCTTGTATGCAAATGCATGAACTCCAAAATGACAAGGAAGTAGCAGCAATAATGGCAGGCAAAAATTCTTATAATATGGGATTCCAGATATTTGGTGTTGAAAGAATCGCACACACAAACAGAGAGAGATGGGGAGAAAGAGAGAGAGAGAGAGAGAGAGAGAGAGAGAGAGAGAGAGAGAGAGACTTAGGGTTTTGGGGTACTAGCTGCAAAACCTCAATGTTATGCTATGCAGTTCTTTTATCAACAAGGGCCAAATAACTATGGGAACCAATGACAACTACCCCATTAGGGGCTAGATATATCTATTACAGCTTGCATATCATAAGTGAGCTTTATCATTCTTGCCTAGTTATGGATAGATCCATAATTGATTTGTGGGTTCAAATTAGTGAGGCGGGTAAACAGGTTAGTGGCAAGCTATATTGCCAACCAATCTTGATTCATTCGATTGTCATGCCATCCCAAAGATCAACATATACAACTAAAGAGGTATATTCTATGACATACTACTAATAGAGTTAAACCAGCAAGCAATTCGCATAAATTCCTTGCATACAAAATGACATAACGAAATAAATATACCAGCATGGAAAAACAAAATTAACAGAAAATTAGATGAGTATTACATCACATGTAGATAGTTTAGTTAAATAGTTCTACATACCCTTATGCCAGATGCATAATCCTCGGATGCCCTAAGGAGTTCCACAAGTTGCACAGCAGCATCAAGTGCATCTGGAGCCCATGATGGTGGTGCTTCAAGAAGTCCAAGAAGAAGCCTCTGTGTAGCACTTGGAGTAGCAATAGCATAGTACCTAACCCAAAACTATTCAGACAAACATATTTCCAAATACAATTAGGTAAAAGTTGTAAAATATCTAGTACCGATGAAATAAGCGAGCATATGGCTCCAGAGCTGGCAGTCCTGCTACTAGATGCTCATCCAAGGGAGTTGTGGGAGGAGGGAGTAAAAGTGCTGGAACAGCTGCTGCTGTTAAATTAACAGTTTCATAGCGATTAACCTCCTCATCACAAACACTCAATATGACACCAGCTCCATTGGCGACAGCCCATCTTGGAGTGGATGGCATAAGTTGAGGGTGCTTTCCAGATCCACGGCTACAAGCTAGTATAAAAACTAATCAGAATTTTTCAAAACAAAGAGAAAAGAATCAAAAGCATATGCCAAAGTTTCGCAGATGGAAAAAAGAGAAAAAAGAAACCTTTCCAGTTGTATATGAAAAATAGAGCATGAAATGAAGGGGTGACACCAATTTTGAGGGACCAAGATCCTCTTGGA
Source organism: Chamaelirium japonicum (assembly GCA_947650365.1). Taxonomy (NCBI): domain Eukaryota; kingdom Viridiplantae; phylum Streptophyta; class Magnoliopsida; order Liliales; family Melanthiaceae; genus Chamaelirium; species Chamaelirium japonicum. Next base: position 28,284,873 of record OX393558.1, on the reverse strand, counting down.
CCATGATGGCCCTAGGTGTAGTGATAGTTGGGCTCGTTGGCCTCCTACAGTGGGGTCTTGGAAAGAGTTTCGTGATTTTGATGGAGGTGCTAGGTTCTAACCACACGGACAGGCCCATGCATGGGGAATCGGAGAGGAAGTGACTCCAATGTAGTTGTCATTGCACCTTCCTTTGGATGAGGAGGTTATCATGGGTGAGCCAGCCATTAAAAAAAACCACACACACGTAAACACCATTTTGGGCCTTCCTTTCTCTCACCCTCGCCATCACCCACCACAAGATAAGCCAAGAGGAAATATCTTCAATACTCTTGTCACTAGCATGGGGACTCTGGTTGTCTAGCCAGTTTCTAACACAATACAATGGTCTACTTCGACTGCAAAGTACTAGAGCATCGATTCTACGCTTGTCATCCCATAAAACAAGACGCGGGAAATATAGCTCATTGGGCTTCAAACCCCTACTTCCACTGCAAAGTGTTAGAGCATCGCTCCAAGGGAGGTCAACGTGAGACATAGTAGTGATTTTAGTTTGTTGAGGTATTTGGACGAAAAGAAATATCAAAATTTTCATGAAAAAGAGCAGCCAACCTCAAGAGTTTCTAAAGCAAATAGGTTTTCAGCTAAGAATTTGGATGGCAGCTTGTCAAGCAAGTGTTCTGAAAGGCTCAAGGAGCACATGAGACGCAAAGGTCTCCTAGAGCCTATGCGCAAGGCGCAGGGGGTGAGCCTAGTTGAACCTGAGTCTAGACGCGCGCCTAGGTGCACCTTTAATAACACTGTGTCAAGGTCTCGTAAGAATTAAGGTAAATGACTTGCTTTGTAAGATTTTTTTTATTTTTTCTTTTCTCCGATCTATGACTGAATTGTATATACTCTATATATCTAATATTAGTACACTGGGAGGGATCTAGGATGAAACCTACTTTTTAATATTTTTTTTCTCATATGATTCCTCCCTCTTTATTTACATCAAAAGTTGATAATGAAAATCTCCGGAATTAATCAAGAATCTTCTTTCTTAAAACCTAATGCTATTTTAGGAAGTCGGGTGTATAAAGGCCCTGCCACCCTAGAGGTCTGAAAACTACATGCTCCATGCAGCGGTGCCACAAACCAACACCGCCACCTGCAAGCTAGGTGCAGGGAAAGACAGAGAGAAAGAAAGAGTCACGGGAAAAGAGGGAGAAAGTGAGATGGGAACCAAGACCACCTACAGGCTGGGTGCGGGGAGAGAGAGAGAGAGAGAGAGAGAGAGAGAGAGATGGGAACCCAACATCGGCACTCCATGTGAAGAGGCGACGAGAAATGCTAAGAAAATGTAAGAAGGCTCAAAAGTTGAACGAGTTTTGGATCCCATAATGCGAGGAAGATGAGTGGTCGCAAACGCAAGCTAAAGTGGAAAGAGAGAGAGGGAGAGAGAGAGAGAAAAACAGAGAGAGGATAACATTACAAGGAAATAGTGGTGGAGCAAGGTGGTTTAATAGGGATCTCCATATAGCATTCATACGATTAAAGCCGACGAGGAAACTTGCGTACTCTCTCTCTCTCTCTCTCTCTCTCTCTCTCTCTCTCTCTCTCTCTCTCTCTCTCTCTCTCTCTCTCTCTCTCTCTCTCTCTCTCTCTCTCTCTCTCAGTATACACAAGTAGTGTAGTGGCTTTTATAAACTTATTATCTCGGAACGGAGATCAAATATTTCTTTTATTTTCATAGGGTCGAATGGATTTAGGTGGTGGGTAACATTAGCCACTTTGGGATTGTCGTGTAGCAGTGTCGGATTGATGTTGTTGCTCAATTTTGGACTTGTTCACTGGCATGATGTGAACCGTCTTCTAGCACCATTATAGTTTAGTAATTATAATATGTATACTAGAATTCCCCGTGCATGTCGACACTGCCATGGCTGCCTTTGGCGACACACATCACATAATCATACATATATATGTGGCGAGCGACAACGGGTCAGTCAATGATGAGCCGTCGAAAGTCTCTTTCTCTCTCTCTTTGGGGCAATCCGTCGAAGGCGGGGCCAGGTAAACTGTCAGAGCTGGGGCCGTGGTCGTCGAAGGCAACCGCTGCAATGTCTACCGGCATGGGCTTTTCTAGTATACACACATATTATCCTCCAAAATCTGGTAACACTCAAAGAGAGGTTGTTTGTAAAGAAATGATCATGTGGCCTTTTCTTATTACATTTTTTATTACAACAAGATAAAGATTCTTGTGTACATGTATGGCTTCTTTGTGCGGTCCGTGCGATACGGCCTCCCCAAAAGTCTGATTTTCATGAAAGAAAATAGGAAAGAAGCAGGGGCACACCTATATAGCCCCACCCCCCGACAAAGTTTTTAAAATATCATGTCCCCCTATTGAGGATTTTTAAAAAAAATTACAATCGGCCCCTCCAAATCTTTGAAATTTACGCTACCTGGATCCGCCCTAGAAAGAAGTACCTTCTCCCGTGAGTCCTTCCCACCTTTGTTCCTTTCATTTTATTCTCTTTTATGCTGAAAAAAGAGACATTACTTAGTCATAGAAATAATCAAAAAATAAGTAAACTAATTAAGAAAGATTCGTACTTTAGTAGTCACATTTCTAACTAGCATGACCCTCGGTTTTAGATTTTGGGTCCTGGTTGGATTAGCATCGGTCGTTGGTCCTACTTGGGTCTATATTAGGGATGGGGCCTACACCCTTTTGTAAGAAGTGTTCAAAGTATTAAATACAGAAAGTTCAGATTGCTGGATTTATTTTAGAAGAGCCGATTTAGCCTTATTTTCTCTCTTTCCCTCTTTTTTCTAGCTTGTGGATGTCCTAGTTGATCTATAACAATTGGATCTTTTCCCCTGCATTAAAAAGAATCATTTTGAAAAGTAGTATTCCACTTCATCCCTTCCATAGAACGACAAATATATGTTTTGGAATGAATTAAAGGGTTCAATAAATTAAATTTCAGCCAACTCTGAATTAACCAATAGCCAGTTTTGAACTTCCACATGGCAAAAATCCTTCACAAAAGTAAAAAATAGATGTGTAATTGTCTCATAAACATTAACAGTGATGAGTTACACACATAAAATATTAAGCAAAAATAGTAATATCTTGAGAACAAGCAAGAACTTTGATGACTGAAAATTAAAATAATGTCAAATGAAGACAGTATTAACTAACCAATTGTTGGAGGCTTTAATTCTCCTCCAGCTGCATATTTACCCATGACCCCACCACACCTGATTGAACAAATTTGACGAATAGAACACATTTTCAATTCATTGTTTCTTCATAATATCAAGAAATGCATTATCATCATCATATTTGCAAACAAGGCCGGCTCATGCCTTAATGCATGTTGGTTAAATATGGTCAATAAAACAAACTCGGAATCTCAACATAATAATGTGTCCATAATTTTTCTCATAGAAGTCTAAAAGCAGCAAAATAAGGTTATGATTTATGATTACAATGAAGCCTTTCTGATAAGGCAAAGTTTAAATTGCAGTGACCCTACAATTGTAATAAAAATAGGTCATCGGGCCACCACCTCCATGCCAATGTATCCCCAACCTCAAATTGATAGGTCCACCACCTCCATGCCAAACGAGTGCAGAGCACCACACCAAGCTTCGCCAGCAAGCGCTGCATCCCAGCTTCACACCGAGCATCAGGCCCAGCTCTCCTCCCCCCTACTCTCTCTCTCTCTCTCTCTCTCTCTCTCTCTCTCTCTCTCTCTCTCTCTCCACTGCGGGAAGAGGAGAGGAGGTAGGTTCGCTGGTCGTGATGATGAGTCAGAAGTTGGATATGAGACCAAGATCCAAGTGCCAATAGCCAAGACTTCAAAGGCGGGGAAAGCCAAGATGGATTAGGTGAGATGAGGTATGCTGAGGTGTACAAGGCCACAAATTAGTCCCACATCGCCTCAAGAGAAAATTTTGCACGTCCTCTTTATCCCGATGTTAACCATACACCCTCGCTCGGCCTCCCTCTCTTAGATCTTATATTAAAAACCCCACCACTAGCCATCTCGAACATAATCTATCATCAACCATCTTGCATCCTCGCACGGTCACACCATTGTCAAAGCCATGCCGCGATTGAGCCCAAGGGGAGAAGCATCAATCGGAAAAGAGGGACAACGAAAGAAGCCTACTCGCGAATTAATTGTACCTTGTTCTTCCCTAATTTTCCTTTTGATGTAATGAAAACTATATTGTTCTAAATTATTAACTAAGGCATAGATGAAGCCCCGGATATGAGTAGTTGGTTAGGTTTATTTATGATGTTCTATGTTATGATTTCAATGCTAAATAAATGATTTAAATCTTGGATTTCATGACAGGTATCTCTCACAAAATATGTCTTGCATACCATGTAGTTATGATAGATTGTCATGATAATCAATGCATGTTTATAATGAGCAATTAGAATATAGATTAGTTGTGCTATTGTTAGTCAATTAATGCTCTATTCTATTACTTTTACATGAGAATTAAATCATACATGTGCTATCAAGTTTTATAAAAGAGCCTGACAATCATATCTTTGAGGCAAGTATGGGAACTAAACTCTCGAGTGCTCTACTCGTTTTACCAAAGAACTTAAATAAATCCATCTTCTACAAGTATCTGGTGGTGGATTTGACCGCCTTAGTCCCTTTTCCAACTTGAAACTCGAACTTGCCCTCTTTTACTTTTACTTTTCTTTCACTTGCTTTAATTTGCCTTAGTTAAAGTGTATCATTAATTCCAAAGCTGACATCTAACTCCAATCAATTTAGTTTTTAATTAATTAAGGTTAGATAATCAATGTTTCTAGATTAAAGTGTTCCATCACACAATCCCTATGGGATCAACCTCGTAATATGTGCCGCTTCTGCAAGTGACTCGTTTGCGAGTATAATTTAGATCGAATTAAATCCATTAATTTAGGTTTAATGGTTTAGTTTAGATCACATCACTTGCCTTCACTACTATGAGCGCCCTCTCCGCCTGCCTGATCGCTATGGGTACTCTCCAGATCGCTTTACTTTTCAGTAATTACCTCATATCCTCCCCAGTTTCAGGCCTTTCTTTCAACTATCCATGATCACTAGGAGCCCAATACATATAGAGAGGCAGTCTCGTTTCCAAAATGGCAACATGCAATGACTGAGGAACTCGAGGCTTTTCATAGGACTCAGACTTGGGATCTTGTCCCATGCCCTGTACGGGTCTCTCCTACCAGCTGCAAGTGGATCTTCAAGATCAAGCCTTGATCAGATAGATCCATTGAGAGGCACAAAGCTCGTCTCGTTGCAAGAGCCTTCACTCAGGAGCATGGGACTTACTACGATGAAATTTTAGCTCCAATTACCCGGAATGACCATCATTCGTACACTGCTAGATTTGACCGATGTTCGTGGATGGCCACCTCACCAGATGGATGTGAAGAATGCATTTCTTCATGGTGCCCTCTCTGAGGATGTCTACATGATGCTTCCTTCTAGACTCTCTACTCCTAATGGGCATGTTTACCATCTCCAAAGAGCTCTCTATGGGCTCAAGCAAGCTCCTCGTGCCTAGTTTGAGCGATTTTGCAGTGTCGTTCTTGTTGTTGGTTTTGTCGAATGCTATACTACCTATGCCATGTTCACCCGCTCTCTACTATACTCACTTTAGTGCCATCTTCAGAGTCAATTCGAGATGAAGGATCTATGCCATCTTCGCTACTTTCTCGGTCGATAGATTGCCCGCTCAGCCAGAGGGATTCTACTTTCCCAGTAGAAACACACTTCCGAGATACTGGCAGAGGCAGCTCTTACTGATACTCGCTCTATCGACATTCCTTTCGAGCAGAATCTGCATCTTTTTGCTACTGATGATAAGCCACTACATGATGTCTCAAGATATCGTCGACTCGTCGGGATGCTCATCTACCTCACCATATCAGACCTGACATCGCTTATGTTGTTGGCATCGTCAGTCAGTTTGTTGAGGCACCTCATTCCTCACATTTTGTAACCATTCTCCGGATTCTTCGCTATCTGCGTGGCACGATAACTCGGTCCCTATTTATGTCTTCAACCTCTCCACTAGTGCTGTGTGCCTACTCTGACGCGGATTATGGGGGATGTTGACACTCGCCGCTCCACGACTGTTTTCTGCCTGTTACTTGGTGATTCACTCATCTCTTAGCGTAGCAAGAAACATAACACAGTTACCAAGTCCACTACTAAGTCCAAGTATCGTACCATGGCGACCACTACTGCAGAGATTGTATGGATGCAATGCAGAGATTGTATGGATGCAACACTTGGTAATTTGGGTGTTTTCTCCGCACCGACTCCGTTACACTGCAACAACAAGAGCATCATTCAGATTGCCAGAAATCCAATCTTCTATGAACGATAGAGGTTGATTGCCACTATACTTGCCATGAATATATTGCTCACACGATCTCCCTACCTTTCATCTCCTCCAAAGAATAGATTGTAAGACTTTCTCACAAAAGTTCTTCATGTTGTTGCTTTTCAATATTTTATTCATAAACTCTCAACGTTCAACCCACCTTGAATTTGAGGAGGGATGTTACTTGCAGTTGTACACTTGTCATATATTGTATAGGATGTTTAATCCCACATCGGATACTCAGGAGAACAGTCTCCTCTTGTACTCGTGTGTGTGTGTGTGTGTATATGGGCATAGACCCCAATGAAGATCACCAACCAGTTGGTCGGCTCTCCAATTCTGTGTCAGACACATGCAATGTGGCTGCAACTTTTCTTGAGCTTCTAAAGCTCAGCTTCAACATTGCGGAGACACAATTCTACACATGCAATGTGGCTGCAACTTTTCTTGAGCTTCTAAAGCTCAGCTTCAACATTGCGGAGACACAATTCTACTTTAGCACTACGGGCTCTACCGTTTCTTCATTTCATTAACGCACATGTAGTTGTTCCAGCTTGGTGGTTGGTTTGTATCTTCATGGAAAACTCATGGTGGATCAACCATGGATTTTGAGATGTGCAATCTGTGGATCAGTGTATATATTGTAATTTATGTGTATATGATTCATTTCAAAATGTCCCTAAGCTTATACACCACTTTAAATGTGTGGTGAAGCTTCATTATAGCGTTAAGCTTGGTGGTGTACATATCGGGGCACAACAAGAACTAGGGTTCGCATTGAGTCTTTAAATGTATATATTGGCTTCATGCACTAATAAGAATTGGGATTCACAATTCCAACAGCCCTCAAGTTATCATATTTCCCCCTAGTTTCCGAGAGTAAGAGCCAATCATGTTTGTGTTGGTACCATGAAAGTTTTGACATACTGCAAAATATAGTAAAAACGAAAAAAAAATGTAATAAAATTGATGCAATATAATGCAGGGAGGACAGGAAATCAGTAGTTCTGTTGGCGAGCAAGGTTTCACTGTAAATCAAGAATCTCAAGCAGGAATCGTTGTTCAGACAATCGCAGAGAGTGATGGATTTAGCAAGTTACTACGAGCACCCTACAGTTCTTTCAGCATTCATAATTAAAATAATTAATGCTTAAATTATCGAGCACGAGTCCGTCCCGCAATATCAAGTACTAACAACTTAATGGGCAGAAATGAACACACAATCTCTTGACAGTGGACAACGATGAGCAGTTGATAGTACACTAGAGATTCAACTGGTGGAACACGAAAGTACCTTGCCGAGTAGGAGTGGTCTTACTGAGGAGGTGATGATGGAGCAGGAACGCTTTCTGGAGTCTCAAAGACCTCCGGGTGAGGCGATGGCGATGCCGGGACCTCCAAGTGTGATGAGATCGGTGCAGGGGCCTCGTTCGTCACCGGAGGGGGGTTTGCAAGCAGGTGGAGGCAAACGATGTTCCGGTGCACTGGTGCGTCCGGGTGCCAGCAACGATGCCACTCGCTGATGCCGAGGCGGGCCTCAGCGTCACAAACAACGGTGTAGGTAATGCGCTCTACGTACTCCTCCACACTCTCTCCTTCGTCGAATTGAAAATCGAGGAAGGGGGAGTTGATGTCGAGGTATCCGTCTTCGTCTTGGATCAGGTCATGATCCACGTATGGGTCCGCCATGTGAGCATGCCGGGGTTCGGGGGATGGGGAGGAGAGGTAGATCTGAGAGGGAGGGGAGGGAAAGGAGGGCTTGGCTTGCCGGGGTGACAGGAGAGGAAGGGAGGGCGTGGGGCGTGGGGTCGGGCTGCAGAAAAGGGTAACAGGGTCGGGTCGGGTCGGGCCTGGGGTTGGGTCACGGGAGAGGAAGGGGATGGAGTCGGGGTGGGGCGTGACGACGGTTGGAGGAAGGGGGGGTCGGGCTGAGTCGCCGGGAGACGACGGGACTGGGCGCGGGTCGGCGCGGGAGGAGGGCGGCAGGGGCGAGGTGGTGATGCGGGGGCACAAGGAGGAGGCAGGGCTAAGCGCAGATCGGCGCGGGAGGAGGGCGGCAGGGCAGGGTGGTGATGCGAGGTCGCCGGGAGGAGGCAGGGCTGGGCGTAGGTCGGCGATGATCGGGGGTGGTAGGGGCTGTGGCAGGGGATCGCAGGGGTCGGCCGCCGAGAGGAAGGGAAGGGAGGGGACGAGATGGGTCGCAGGCGGTGGGGCAGGGTAGGGGGTCGGGTTTGGGCGCACGGGAGAGGAAAGAGGGGAAGGGGGGGTTTCTGCAGGGGCTTAAAGAAATGGAAAAAGGGGAAATGGAGTGGTGGGGTCCCCCTAGGGTTTCACACACTTAGGTTAGGCCTAGGGTTTCACACACCTAGGTTTGGGTTTCACACACCTCACCTTGGCTCTCTCAACACAAATGTGGAGGGAAAGAAATTTATTTCATTATTCAATGCCCACAAATGAGAGGGTTGGGGCCTTTATAAAGGCTTACAATGACTACCCACATGACCAACAGGCGAGGTGGGACTAAACAACAATGCAGAAAATAAAGACAAATAATAAATATCACTGGGATCAGTCCTGATCAGTTGATCACATCCACAAGCTAAGTTGGCGCCTCCTGCGCTGGTACACACGCCACGGACGCGGTTCAGTGCTGATGTCCGCATCAGAAATACATATATATAGATGCATGCATACTGATTTATGTACTACTATATATTTATGAAAAGAATGCCTCTAGTTATCACATAAATAGCACAAAGGAAACTTATATATCCTCAAAAAGCTTACCTTTAAACATTGTGAGATAGTTTGTTCATTTCCTGACTATTACTCTTTTCGCATATGAAGAAATGACCCAACTGAGGTTGGTTATATTTCTCCAAAATAGCCTTGGACAGTAATTTGGAGAATTAAAAATTTAAAATATCCTCACCCCCACAAACAAACAAACACCATAGTGGGAGGAATCAACAAATTCTGATATGGGATGAAGGCACGTGTTATTTACAATCTAAGAATGGATAGGTACGCAACTAATTCAACACTTCTTCAGTTTTCAATCAACTTACTGTGATTAACTGATAATTACGGTGGATAGAGGAAAGGAACGGTGGACAGGAAACCATGTAGAAACTTCTAAGGATAAGGAAATGGAAGAGCAAATATTTGGAAGAACATGAGAGCCATTAGGCCTACATTTCCTTGGATAACATACAAGGGAGAGAACCAAAAGGAAATTCAGGAACAAGAAGTACGCATCCTTTTACATGCAAAAGAATAAACAATAACAAACACAGTGAACAATAAAGACGGATCCCTGCACTCCACATAACTGAAATATACCAAGATATTCGTTTTTCTTTATTTTGTCCAAATATGATTTTAAAAAAACAGTTATTTATATGAAGTGAATAACGCACCAGCGGAAGTAGTCACTTCTAATGCCCATAGGTGCAGCAAGCAATACATCTGTTATCCAAGGAGATAAAGGCCGCACCGGTTTCCGATCCTGTTCCTGCAGAAGCAAATACCAGGTTTCTTCTTCATTGGAGTCACTTGTGGTGGCAAGGCTACTACTGCTACTTCTGTCTGTTTCATTAAAATGGTGCTCGACCTTATTAATTGGTCTATTATAGTGCGTTAACACCCGTAAAATTTCTCCACATGCCAGAGCCCATTGTTCAGAATACTCTTTCTGCAATTAAATAACCAGAATTAAGGCGAATGTGCACAGAATAAGTCGAGACACTTTACTTTGAGAATTAAAACCATAAGTATTAGACTTAAGTTTATGATTAGATATCTAATTGGCCATAAGGTGAACCTCAAAATTATCAGGCAGTTAAAATAGAAAACCTAGATAAAAAAACTTGGGAACTCCATACCTTGGTATTTTGGCTGATTAAAGATAAGAAAGAACTAAATGGCGGGCCATTCTTATCATAAAACAAACTCCCATCAATTATACATGAAAGAATAGGGTGTACAATATCATGTCCATGCTCTGGGTGATGAAGAACAAATATTCCTGCAAATTATGTAAACAATATTGAGGGTTGGTAGGTTGTTTGAAAACGAAAGAAAAAGACGATAATTGGCATTCTAAGCTGTTGCCACACTATTAAAGATGATTGGGAATTTCGGAGAATTTTCCAGTACCCAGTACATCATCCAAAAGGCACTTCTCTTTAGATGGGTAATGACTCTGGATTATCTGCACAAGCAATTTCAAGAGGACGGTGAAAATTCATTTTCAGAATTATTTTGATGTTCCTCTCGACAGTGAGCCTAAACATGCTAAGTAAGATTCATATAATATCAATTGGAGTTTATCAAACCCCGATTCAAGTTGAATGAATTTAGTATTTTTTGTTAGATAGGTATGATTTGTGACATAGTCCCAATGAAATATCCCTTGTCAAATTTTGTCTTCTACCCTCCTACCCATCTAGACCCTTTCCTAGTCTAGGGAAAACTTACAACCCTGGTTACATGAGCTTAAAACTGCCATGCCAACAAGATAGGCCTTCCTACCGTCCAAATGGCCTTTTAGGTTTCTTGGAAGCCACTCTCTTGCCAAGTTGGCTTTGGTCAGGTTTTCAGGACCAAATTGACCAATCTTAGAGAGCTGGCGTCAGAGCGACAGCCGTTTGGAAAATTTGTGTGATATCTTCTGTGGAGTCTTCTTAACTAGATTTGTACTCTGTAGCTGACCCCATATATGATGGAATAATACTTTAATAGTGACATTGATACTTCTAGAACAGAAAATGAAGTCGTACCTGAGCTATATCTTCTGGGAATTGCTCGGAGGTAAATTGACCAAAATACTGAACATAGGTCATAATTTGTGCCTTTCAGAGAAAATCAAAAGTGTATCAGTTATTAGAAAAATTAATTAGAAAATTTAGGATCTAGCTGCATATCAAAAAACAACTATTTTAGAAACAAGTATCTCACGATATTATTCAGGTGAATCAGGTCAATGATAACTCACATATCTAAGGGAGTTAAATTTTAGCAGAAATAAGAAACTCAAACAGCATGAGTATATTAACCCAAATGCAGCAAATGCTCATTAATGATGAAAACCAAGTATTTTCCATGTCTACATTTGTTGTTTGAATTTAGTGAAAGGGAAATGTGCATAAGTATTAGAAAGCTTATAAAGAAAAATCCATTAGATCCTAACTAACTAGCCCTATGACGTCCATTTGGATCTGCATAACGCATAGAACATTATTAAAGGGAAAGCCAATCAACAAAAATTAATTGCATAGAGGCATAGTCATGACTCCAATTTTAAAGTTATTCAATGTTCTTTCTTATGACAGACAAGATGGAATAGGTGTTGGTTTTTGGATGAATCAAACAAAAATTAAACATATGGTACCTATATTAGATATATAAAATAAAGTAATAACAGCTATGCTCTCGCAACATGTAGGCAAGAACATAGTCAATTGTATGACAATCTTTTAAAGACCTCAGCAGGCAGATGGCCTAGTTTGAATCGGAAACCAGAGTAGTTACGAATCGATAACCATAGATTGACATGTGGTCAAACCGGAAGTCACCATAGTGCCAGATTAAAGGCTGACACACGACCACTAAGTCCAAGACCCAGCCAACCTGGGCAAGTGTGATGGGTGCATTGCAAGCTAGGAAGCACGGACACTTCCCTAGGCCTCCCGTACCCGTGTCGGACACTTGTCGGACACCGACACTCGCCGGACACTCATCGGACACGCACCTGACACGCATGTGCCTTATCCCACATGCTTCCGGAGCCGGACATGGTCAGACACTTGTCGGACACTCGCTGGACACGCACCAGACACGGCGGGTTGACGGGTTGTTCGATATAGGGTCGGGTCACAAGCTGCCTTAGAGGATTAGATAGGTTGAAACCAAAACTGAATCGCAACCGTTCTTTTTCATGTTATTTAGGCCTGAGTATAATTCACTTGTCAGGCTGGTTGTAACGGACGATTACGATTCAGTATTGACTTTAACCTATCTGATCCTCTGAGTTTTCAGATAGGTTGAATCCAAAACTGAAACACAACCGTTCTTTTCCATGCCATTTAGGGTTGTATGTGATTCACCAATCGGGCTGGGTATAACTAATGGTTGCGATTCAGTATGCATTAAATTTTTATTTGACTTGTTTTCTATGAGATTTTTTCGGTTATTGAAATATATATAAATTATGAACACACATAAAATATAAATAAAAAATATTAATTTATTTTGCCGTGTCCTCGCCGTACCCGTGTCCTCTTTTTTTAGGATTTGTCGTGTCGGCGTACCCGTGTCGTGTCGTAACCGTGTCCCCGTACCAGTGTCAATGCTTCTTAGATTGCAAGCAACTGAAATGAGAGGTAGCCAACTTCCCAATGGAGCCTGGGTTGCACATCAAGAGTAAGCCCGCCCAACAAGGACCTCGGTTGTAGCTAGGTCAACCCGAATAAGCAAGCGGGAGAGACAGGCCATGGAAGACCAACATAGGTGAGGCCAACTTCCAAACAAAAAGTCTGGGTTGCACGCCTAAGGGTTCGACTCATCCAGGAAGAGTCGTGACTGCAACAAGGTCAGCCCAGGGGAAACCCTGACCACCTGGCTATGGAAAACTAACTAAGATCCAATAGACTTTCTAGAAGAATCCAGGCTATGCACCTAAGAGTCAATCTTGTTCATCGAGATCGTTGGTCATGGCCCGAGCAGCCCACATACTACCTCGGCTACTAGATAGCCGACATACAGGAGTAAGGCCTGTCTTCCAGATGACAATCTTAGCAGAATGAATGTCGGAGATCATGAGACCACTCTCAATCTCTGTACGAGAACGCGATGTAACATACTATACATAAAGTAAATGTCGTGCAGGCCATGTTTCCCAAGCCCAAGGAGGCATTGGCATGTACCTCTTTCGCGGTAACACCACTTCCCACCCACCCCGCTCATGCGACGCCACGTCCAGAGGCATGGGGTATGCTCTAATCTCAGGCGGGGGCGCACTAAATGACAAAGGTGTGGTTATGGAAATGTGGAAAGGTATCAGTCTATCTAGCCATGTCCCAGAGATCGAAGGACACACCTCAATCAATGGCAGAGATAGTGGCACATTGGACGACACGACAACAATCACTGCTAGAGAGATTAAGCACGCTTACGAGGACGGTAAGGGAATGGTCTTTGTCCTTATATCGCTCCTAATAAAACATGATCCAATGAAGAAATAGACCATATGCGATGATTTTGGTCCTTACAACACAATGATCGAGGAGGTTAATGAGAAAGAAGATTATGCACACTCTCAAGGGCAACGAAACGTGATTTATGTCCAGGCATAGCACCCACACACAGACACACCCTATATAAGAGGACGCAAAGTGAGTTCCAATTTTTTCTAGTTCTAACTCAAGCTCTGAGCTTTCTATTTCCCCAACCATTCCTAACTTAAGAATTGCAGACCTTCAGGGCCAAGGGATTGTGGTGCTGGAATGTGGGTCTTGCACAAATGCATTGAGATTTCGACCGATCACACGAAATTTAGGTTTCGGCCACCACTGAAAGAAAACACATATGCGAAACCCCGAAAGCTTGTAATTCGGGTGACTTTGGTGTATTTCACAGGATTTTGGATAATTTCGTTGTATTTCGGCTTAATTTTGATAAAAATTCATCGAAATTTCGATCAAATCGTGTGGGATCATGAGATCACGTGGGTCAAAATCATGTCGGCTCTTTCGATGGGTTGTCTTTGTAAGCAAACAAATTTCGTTCGAAATTTCTGCCTTTCTGTGACTTTTGGACAAATTCTAATCGAAACCACATGGGGCTCAAAATCCAGCGGAATCTTTCGATGGCTATTGGCGAAAGATACTTTCGGTCATTTCAAATCCGGTTTTCAGTAATTTCGGACAAAGCTTACCTACTTGGAAGCTGATCGGCTGAATTTTATAAATTGAACCCATTGGTTTCGTTGGAAGCCACAGATTTTGACTAAACGACCCTGATATCGCCACTTAGCCTCCATATTTCAGTTAAAATTTTTGAATTTCGACTGAAATCTCCAGATCTCCATCGTTTCTTGCAAGTTTGAAGTAAACATGAAGTAATATGCTAAAACCAGCCAAGTGGAAGTATTACAAGAGCGGCGAGTCATCTACTCGTTGCACATGCAATACTTCTTCTTATCCAGTTTCGGGCCTTCGACTCGGGGTTGAGGAATAGAATGTGCTTTGAGACTTGGGAGAAAACTGGCAAGGATAGCACATGATTGAGACCGTCGGTCTTGTTCAGATTGGGTTAGGGTCTAGACTCTAAATGGAGGCTTTTCTCATATTTATATATAATTCATATTTTTTATTTCTTTTGACCATTTCGAAATTTTTCTTGAATTTCGGTCGAAATTTCGGTTTCGGTGTCCACCGAAACAAAGCACGAAATCAAAATCACAAACCATGCACCGGCCCAACCCAGCAGGAAACACACCGGGCGGCGAGCGCCCAGGCGAGGCCCTACAGCTAAGAAGCACGGATACGGACACGGGACACGACACACCGACACGGCATTTTTAAAAAAACTAAGACACAGACACGTTAGGGAACATGATGAATTTATATATATATATATATATATATAGAGAGAGAGAGAGAGGGCTGTCAGTGTGTGGTGCATGCAGCGCGACACCTTAGCCGTCTGATGCACCGCTGCGTGACACGACACCTCAGCCATTTGATCACGCAGAGAGTGCATCAGACGGCTGCGGTATCGCACCGCACGCATCGCACACCGCATTTTATCATTCTCTCTCTCTCTCTCTCTCTCTCTCTCTCTCTCTCTCTCTCTCTCTCTCTATATATATATATATATATATATATATATATAGGGAAAAGATTTGGTGAACTTGAGTTCATAAAAGAATGGTGAAACATGGTTTATATTGCGTCATGTGTCCACTGAAAAGACATAAAGCAAGTAAGAGGGAATAGGCATTTAAAAGGGATGACTTAAAGCAAAAAGTAAAAGAGGGATGAACACTTTCTACGGACACGTGGTAGCTTCTCCATTCGAGTTCACCATTTGAATGGTAAACTCTAGTTCAACTTCTATATATATATATATATATATATATATATATATATATATATATATATATATATATATATATATATATATATATATATATAAAATACGGGGTATGAACTGACAGCCCATTTGCTCAAATAGGCTATCACCGGCAGCCATCCGATTGCCACCATCCAGCCGTTCATTTTTTAAAAAAAAAATCAGCTTTTTAACAGCTGTACTCTTCTCTCTCTCTCTATCTCTCTCTCTCTATCTGTCTCTCTCGAGCAGCAGCCGCCCGACCACCCTCTCCCCGACCACCCTCCCCCTCCGGCTCCGGCTCCCCCTCCGGCACCCCTACCTCCGGCTCCGGCTCCCTCTCCCCGACCACCCTCCCCCTCCGGCTCCGGCTCCCCCTCCGGCACCCCTACCTCCGGCTCCGGCACCCTCCCCCCGACCACCCTCCCCCCTTCAGCTCCGACTCCCCTTCGGCCGATCGCAGTCCCCCCGCTCCTCCGGCGCCGGCAGATCCCGGTCTCCCCTCCTCCGGGGACGGCCGATCGCAGTCCCTCCCTCCTCCGGCACCGTCGCACCAACTCCGACCGCACCTCCACCTCCAGCGCCAATTTCTCCTCTGGCGCCGGAGAAATCGTCGTCGCACCAACTCCCCCTCGGGCCGATTTCTCCTCCGGCGTCGATCGCACCAACCCCGACCGCACCTCCACCTCCGTCGAGTGCGATCCATCGTCAAGGGGGGTGCTGGAGGGGGCCTTCTGATCGGGGGAGGTGACGCCGGAGGATGCTGCCGGAGGGGGTGACACCGGAGGGGATGGGCTGGTGTCGGGGTTTCAGCGAGAGGGAGAGGAAGAGATAGAGAGATGGGTTAACAGCTGTAACAGTTGTTTAAACAGTTTTTGTTTTTTTTTGGACGGTTTGATCATTGCAATCGGACGGCTGCCGGTGACAGCCTATTTGAGCAAATAGGCTGTCAGCTCATATCCCGTATTCTCTCTCTCTCTCTCTCTCTCTCTCTCTCTCTCTCTCTCTCTCTCTCTATATATATATATATATATATATATATATATATATATATATATATAGAGAGAGAGAGAGAGAGAGAGTAGTGATACATTGCGGCCGACTAACGTGCGGCTTAACGTGCGGCCACCCCCTTCGGGGGTATTTTCGGAAAATTTTTTTTTCGGGATTGATCACCCACTGGATTGGACACACAAAAAATTTCAGCCCGATCCAATACTTGTAGGCCGTCCAAATGTGTTGATCTTTTATCGGTCGTTCATTTTTTTCGCCATTTTGATCAACACATTTGGATGGCCTACAGGTCTTGAATCGGGCTGAAATTTTTTGTGTGTCTAATCCAAGAGTAGGTGATCAATCCCCAAAAAAAAAATCCGAAAATACCCCCGAAGGGGGTGCCGCACGTTAAGCTCGCACGTTACCGACCGCAATGTATCACTATTCTATATATATACATATATATATATATATATATACACACACACACACACATACACACACACTATAACATGGGAGGGATGGTGGATAGTTTGGGAGATAGTTTACGGTCTGGATGCATTTGGAAGGGAGAATAAACATGAAGGGCTATGATTCATTCCTCTCAAATTTAAATTCAAACCCATCCCAAATTTCCCCCTCTTTCTTTCAAATTTGAATTCAAACTCTGTTCTCCCTCTCCCTCTCTTTCACCTCTAAAAAAAAAAAATTAATTTGAGAGCACAAACATCAGAATCAGATCACATACAGCACAGGCCCCCTGCCAACCCAACCTCTCACTCCTCTCTCCTCGCCAACCCCCTGCCAAACCCTCAGTAGAACCCCTCTTGCAACCCTAGGCCCCCAGCGGGCCCTCCATCCCATCCACCTACTCTGCCCCCTGCATTGGGCCATGTCCCCCCCCCCCCCTCTCCTCTAAAACCCCATCACCACACATCATACCGCCCACCTCCATTCTCTGTAAAACAAAGAGAGAGAAAGTAGATGAAGAACCCGGAGGGCCATGCCGTCGCTGACGGGATCAAATTCATCACCGACAACCTGCAGAGTCAGGTCTCGTCTCTCCTCTTTTCGGCCCTGCAGCACAGCCCCTGCCTCCTCTTCCTCCCTCCACTCCGGTTGCAACACACGCGTCCCGACGCTGGCCAGATCTCAACCCCATTTGGGACAACGGACGCCGGAACAGGGAGGAAAGGAGGCGGTGTGATTCCCTTCCGTCCTGGCAACGGAGAGGAAGAGGGAGGGTGGGGGACGGTGCGAGGGAGAGAAAGGGGAGGAGAGCATTTTTGCTCCGATTGTTTTGCTGCACCCCCACGACCCGGTCCGACCCTGATTTGTGCTCTCTAGACCCCGATCTGCGCACCCCCGATCTCGATCCAGCTCGACCATTTTCGGTTCCTCCCGTCGAGGCCCCAAGTCGCCGACGGACGCCGGAAACGGGACCTTCTGCCTCACCGAGACCCACTTCGGTGTGGACGTGGTGACGCTCCCGGAGAAGATCACCGCCCTCTACACGTCCATCTTCAAGCAATGCTCCTCATCACCACCCTCTAGCATGCAGATCTGCCTCCCTCACGTCACTGAGCACCTCACTGTCGCGTCTGCTTCCTGTTTAGCGCCGACGGGAGAACAGACTCTATTGAGCTGATCGGAGGCAAGGCGGGCTGGATCAGGGCTACGGCGGGCTGGATCGAAGCAACGGCGGGAGGACAGCGTTCTGATCGGGGATCGGAGCTACGACGGGAGGACCGGGGTTGGATCGGCAAGGCCAGCTGGATCGAAGCTATGACGACGTTAGACGTTGACCGGGGTCAGATCGGGGAAAGGGGAACGGAGGCTGAAGTTTAGCTCACCGTCCGTACGTCCATCCGTCAAAGCCGCTGCCCGCCGTAAGAGAAACGAGGGAAGAAAGAGAGAGATGTAAGGGATGGCTGTGATTGGGTCTGTAAAGTCCGTGAAGTATTTGGATAAATTACACTTTGCCCCCCTGAAGTTTAGCTCAAAAACACTTAACCCCCCTATAGTTTAAAAACTACATTTTGCCCCCATCAATTCAGTTTTGATTAGATAAAAATTACCAAATGAGGGTTTAGTGTTTTTGAGCTAAACTTTTCAAACTTTAGGGTGCGATTTGAAACAAAATAAACTACAGGGAGGTTAAGTGTTTTTTAGCTAAAATTTAGGGGGCAAAGTGTAATTTACCCATAATATTTTATATCCAAGGGAAACCCGGGAAAGTTAGTTGCAAGAAAATGGTTGACCGATTTCGTGTATATCCATGTATTTTTCGAATGGCCGTATATCGTATTGTTGTGATGTGCGCTCGATTCGTCGTCCCCCCACACCACTCTCTTTCCCCAACCTCACCCTTTCGTGGCACTGCATCTCCCTTGAGCATCTCATCGACATCATATCGGCCACATCTTCGGCTTTCGATGAAGCGGCCATCATCGCACCATGTATACGTGAAGAGTTCCCTCCATCTTTTAGTCTAATAACATGTTTTTTGTGGGTTTATTTAATTTGTTCTTTTAAATTTTTATTTTAGTAAATGAGTTCTGAAGCTAGAAAGAGGTACGAGGCTTCCTTAAGTGTATTTTTAACATGATTCGGAGAATGCTTATGGCGTTTTAGATCCGAGGTGGAAATCATTGAGTGAACAAAAGTTAGTTTTTATGGGTTTTACGAGCTTCTAAATAGGGATATGTTCTGGAGCATACCTTTGAGATTATAGGATGGGGATAGTCCTTTATTCATAAAGAGACATACTATGTTGTCGTTCTAGGGTTTCTTTTGCAACAAATGGAGACCCTGATGCCTTCCATTTGACCCCTTACTTATTGCTACGGTAACTTACATCCTCTCATACTAATGTGTTTCTATTGTTTCTATTTTTTCATCATTAGAACATAC
Source organism: Chamaelirium japonicum (assembly GCA_947650365.1). NCBI lineage: Eukaryota > Viridiplantae > Streptophyta > Magnoliopsida > Liliales > Melanthiaceae > Chamaelirium > Chamaelirium japonicum. The sequence continues at coordinate 28,265,466 of OX393558.1, read as the reverse complement.
AGCCTTCGAGCTGGATTTTGTATATCAATGATTATATGCAGTTTGGATTATTTTTGTTTTGCCAAATTTTATTGGATTATCTCTAAGTTTGGTTTTGCATATCAACTATTCTATGCAGAGAGAAAGAGAGAAAGAGAGAGAGGCGTCGTGGATTGATCTCATGCACAAGAATTAGCAGTTCATTTTAGGTGGCGTCTTGGCTGCCGAAGGCGGCCACTACCGTGACACCAGAGGCGGTGAATGAGTGTCATCAAAGGCGACTATTAATTAAATATTATTAACACCCTCGAAATATTATCATTGTTGCTGAATATTATTCCCGCTTTAAAAAAATGGTCATCGCCCTCTAAATATTATCACCGCCCTAAAAAAAAATTGTCGCCCTAAATTTTTTTTGTCGCCAAAATTCACCGTGGTGGCCGCCGAAGGCGGCTGTCCGAGTGTCGATAGGCATGGACATTACTAGTATATATATAACAAGGTTATCATTATAATTCATAATCAAACATAAAACTAATAATTAACTAAAAAAGTCTCCAACAAACAATAATAACATTATTACATCATCAATGATTCAAGTGCATACTTTCAAACTTCCAAAACACAAAAAGGCAAATAGAACTAGCATAAAATCATCATCTATCAAGGCCAATGACAAGTGTCACCACATCATCACCATCGACGCCATCATCCACGAAGACCACGATCTCCATGTCCGGCTCATTAATGGAAAGTTTCGCAATCTCAAGAACCCCAACATCTTCAAATAAGTCAAAAACATCTCTGGTAATGTCCGACACGTGTCAGACAGCCTTTCTTCAAAGAGGATGTGTTTTTTGGCATGTCCGACACGTGTCGGACGAGTGTCAGTGTCCGACTCGTGTCCGACATGAATACGTAAAGGTCCCGAGAGTGTCAGTGCTTCATAGTCTGCAGGTGCCCGGGCGAACCTGGTGGCAGCCGGGGGATGTGCTAGTGTGTTGGGCACCCAGGCAAAATTGTTTTGGCACCCAGGAACCGGACAATCTATAATTCGTGCTGCTAGATTGGTCGACACCCAAGGACACCCGGGTGAACCCGACAATCTGTGCACAATTTGAGCTGCAGGATTAGGGTTTCTTTGGGGTATTTAAGTGTTATTTCGAGCCATCATTGTATCACAACTTGTAAGGGTTTTCTGGAGATGAAAATCTGGTGTGCCGCTGTCCTTGTGCTTGAGGAGAATGGTCTGGGATTGGAGACTGCTTGATCGAAGAAGGATTGGAGGAATTGAAGAACGTCAAATCTGGTGGAGGAAGAGCGTCGCACTCTCCCTCGTTTCTCGTGGTACACGTTCTTGGTGAATCATCTTGTCATCATTGGTTCTTTGTGGAAGCTTTGCAATCCTTGTAACCATGTTCTCGTTTGGTGTTAATAGACGAGATCACATCTCCCCCGTTTGTGGATTAGTCCTGATTTAGGTGAACCACGTTAAATTTGTGTATGACATATGATTGTTTTCTTCTCCTGTCTTGTTTATTCCATCGATTCAATATTTGTTCTATGACGTGGTAGATCTTCTACTCTAACCCTCGATTCAAGATCCACTTTCGCTAGTTGGGGAGCTCAAAATCTTAACAAATTGGTATCAGAGCTATTTAAGTTATTACAGAGAGATGGTGTCAATGAACATGCTTTCTAAATTCATGGTGGATCATTTCAACGGGAAGGAAAATTTTGACAATTGGCAGAGAAGGGTGTCAGCGGTGCTGGTTCAGTTAGGGCTGCACAAGGCTTTACAAGGATAGACCAAGAAGCCGGAAAAGATGACAGATGAAGAATGGGAAGAGATGGATCTGAAGGCGCTGAACACGATCATGATATTTATCGGCGATGAGGCGATGGATGGGGTCATGAACTAGATGAAGGCCATAGGCCAATATGACTCTGTCACGTACATCAAAGTCACAAGAAAGAGTGACTTCAATTGTTCCGAAGATAGAAATATGATATTCAAGTTTGATATTATATCAGATGATTTAAGTCCATAAAGACCACTAAAATATCATATTTCTATCAGATATTGAAGTTTGAAATTATATAGGATGATTATGCTTGCCCATAAAAACAACTCAAATATCATATCTCTATCTTTGGAACAACTTAACAAACTATGTCTATTGACTTTGGTAAACGAGACACCCAAGCGTTATCAAGTCAAAAAGACCACTTCACAGATGCTTTGGTGAAAAATAAATGGATTCATGTCAGCTGGTGATAAACAATTGTCATTTATCATTCACTAGTGCATGCTTGTGCCTCTCGGCACTGCAGCGGGCCGCCTTCGGTGGCAACACACTTAAACGCCTTCGGCAACAAAGCACTTTCGACAACAATACCGGCATTCATAGGGACACCCATTTCCTCGCCCATGCCGATTGGCACGAAACGGGCGCCTTCAGCGCGACAAACTCCCCCTCCCCTTATAATCGATCAATCACAGTTGTCTCTGTTCGAACGGATTCCTCGAGATCGACCCGATGGTCTGGAGCGGCCGAAATTTCAGCGTGCGGGTTTATAGTCGTTGATGCGAACAACGATCATGGTATGAACGGTCAGGTTTAGTGCAATTTAAATGGGTCAGAATTTTAGGGGCTTAGTACAGTTTAAATGGGTTGGGATTTGAAACCAAGCGGAGGGAGTTGGTTGACGGGGAAATAGAGATCATGCGTTGATTTTTGAATGAATGGTTAGATCTATTCGGTTCATTTTTGTCCAGTCAGCTTGTCCTAGTCAGCTTTTTTGTTCCGTTTTGTCTAGTCAGCACAAAATGACGGGGAAATAGAGATCATGCATTGATTTTTTAACGAATGGTTAGATCTATTCGCTTCATTTTTGTCCAGTCAGCTTTTTGGTTCCGTTTTGTCTATTCAGTTCATTTTTTGTCCATAAGGGTGAAGTTTCCAGAGTAAATATCAGCTTACATAAAATACCCATGGATTATGTCATTAATCGAATTCGAAATGACACAGAAAGAAAAAGAAATTGTCAGAGTTAACGATTTAATAACGAAGCAAGACATGAAGCTGAAATAACGACAAATTGAATTGAAGTGTATTCTCCATACCTCCCTCTCCTGCTCATCTTGCGGCGGAGGCCAGAACAGGGAGGAGAATTGGAGCCCATCAATCCATCTCTCACAGGAAGCAGACATCCCAATCCCCCCCAATTCAAATCTCACACAATCCGAGCAACCCGAGCTACCAAACTCCCACCTCAATGTTCTGAATCGATGCAACCCAATCACTGCACAGGTTTTGCGTCTGAAATCAGAATCTGATGATCTCGATCCGTCGAACTGACAAGTGACAACCTCTGGATGCCTATCATTTCCTCAATTCCACGCATAGAACCATCTCTAGATCAGTGATCAATCTCCCGGCAGTCCCGCTTCCGGCATCAGACCCGAAACCATCTGAACCAACCTCATAAATAGAAATCTCCAAATTTCTGCCAAATTAAATGAAAAGTGTGAAGGAATATTGATTTACATGCAAAAAAAAACTGAAATTTACACACACGAAATAAATATCAGTAGATCAAAACTTTCAATTACAAAAATAAAATAAAAAAAAAGTGCTAGATAACAAAAACAAAAACTTTCAATTTCACCTTGAATCGACCGAAGAAAAATTCAAAAATAAAAAACGGCTAAGGAGGAATTCGAGCAGAAAGCGAATTCAAGAGGCAGTAAACTACAGCAGAATCAAAGAGAAATTTGCAGAGTACCGAGCTCGTTCCTTGGCGCGGGAGCTAGGGTTTTAGAGCCCGCTCTTCGGCTCAGGAAGGGAGAAGAGAGAGAGAGAGGGGGTCTCGATTTGGCAGCTGAGCTTCGCCCTACTGAGCTGACCACCCCGATTCCGCTCAAGTGGCGCTTGATATCGTCGGGGGACCCAAGGCCAAATCCTCATGTCCATCCATATGGCCATGGATGGAGAATTAGCGCCAAGTGCCTTAGCCTTGCCCATATACATGCATCCATCCATATGGCCATGGATCCCACGGAGAGGAGAATTCGCGCCGTCTTTCGCACCAATAAAATTGAGCAATCTCCATCGACAAAAACTTTGACAAAGCAGACCCATGCCATGCATGCCTGCCCTGGTGGGGGGGCCCATGCCCCTCACTGAGGGCATGGGTCTGGTTTGTCGAAGTTTTTGTCGATGTAGATCGGAGACTGCTTTTAAACCGCTGGTCTGAAATGACTAATGTGCACTTGGACGCGGGAAATGTCTTATGGTTCCTAAAAGAGCATCTCATCCCTCTCCAAAGCAGCTCCCGGCAGGTGGGGGGACCACTAGCTGGGACCTCCTAGTCACTCCCAAAATTTGGTGCCGGGAGAGCTCCCAACCCTTCACGGCAGTTGGGATGGGGCTGGGAGCTCCCAAGGAGTGATCCCAATTTTTTTTTTTACCATGTTATCTTTATTTATTTACACATTGATCCCTAGTTGCGTCCTCATTTAGGAGCTTTTTGTTGCGAGAGGGTTGGAGACAAACCCATCTTTCCCATCTCCTCCCATCCTATGTGGTCCTTGTTGGAGAGAGATTCGAAGTTGAAGACGAAGACCTAACCCGCACCAAACCCGGCAAAAACAGCGATTGGCGCCCTCCGGGGTGTCCAGAGCGCCAACCCGAGAGTTGGCACCCTTGGGGCGCCTAGGCCAAAATCGCTCACCGATTTTCTGATGTTGGCGCCCTCAACGCCAACCTGCGTATAGTGATTTTTTGCACGGATTTTTATTAATTTTTTGGGTTTGTTTGGACCGTTGGATGGTTTTTAGGCTGTGGGATTGTATGGTTATCTATTCTTAGTATATAAAGAAATAGATCTAAGATTTTTGTAAGGGAGAACATTATTTTGTTTGAGATGAGAGATTGGAGAGCCGTCTTTGAAGATTCTCATTAGAGGGTTCGAGGAACCGTTGTACGCTCTTCTTTGATCAATAGTGGATCTCTCTCTCTTATTGTCGCAGGTGGATGTAGGCAAAATTGTTAAACCACATAAAATCTCTGATGTTCTTTGTGGTGCGTGTTTTCTTCTCTCTTCTTGTTTGATTGCTTCACATCTTTGGCGTATTTTGCTATTTGTATCGTTGTTTTGGGCAATCTTGTGTGATTGCCGATTCCGTTATACACAACAAATTGGTATCATGTGGGGATCATGGTAAGTTCAGAGTCTGAATCTTTGATGAAATCAATTCAGCATGTGAACATCCATCAATCCAAAATCGATGTTGTGAAGTTTAATAGCATGAATAATTTTGGGGTGTGGAGATGCGAAGTTTTGGATGTCCTAAACACGCAGAATTTGAAGGAAACCTTGGAGTTAAAAGCAAAGCCAGTGGAAACCTCGAAGAAGGAGTGGAAGAAGATGAATCGCAATACCTATAGAGTTATCAGGTCCTGCTTGACACAAGATATCAAGTATTTTGTAATGAACGAGACGTCTGCACGATGATATGGGAAACGCTTGAGACAAAGTATTTGACCAAGAGTGTTGAAAACCGTCTCCATCAGAAGAGGAGGCTTTATCGCTTCCAGGTGAGGAAAGGAGTCTCCATCGGCGAGCATATGAACAATTTTATAAAGCTTCTTACTTATTCAGCGAATGTAGATGAGATCATCAAAGATAAAGACAGGACATTGATATTGTTGAGGTCTCTTCTTGATGAGGATTATAACAACTTTGTTATAACCCTGATCAATGGAAAGTCATCTTTGAGTTATAAGGACGTGACTACAATATTTGTTAATTATGAGTACAGAAGGAAAGACAATGAGTCTTCATTAGGATCAACGTCTGCGACATTGACAGCAACAGAAATGTCTGTGGATCGGAAGAGATCCAATAATAAAGAAAAGTTTTGATCAAAATCAAGAGGTCGCAGTTTGGGTGAAGATGAATATGCTTTTTGTCATGAGCTTGGGCATTAGAAGAAGGATTGTCCAAAATTGAAGATTAAGAAGAAGGACCATATATAATTCTTCCGAAGCACACATTGCACATAGAACAGGTGATGATGATTTCGATTCTTCAAATTTTTCATTGGCAATTTCACCCGTTATATATTATTCCGATTCTAGTGAATGGATTTTAGATATTGGTGCTACCTATTGTTAAGAGACCATTTAATACAAATTACCATTTTATTATCATGCACATAACGTCCCTTTGCTACATAAAATTTTCATACTACACTAAACTATATGATTCTCTTTGTACCATCGCATAGTAGATTTTCATACGAACTCAACGATATATTGGTTTGCTCTCATTAATTGCATGCATGAAATATATAGAGCTTGATGGTCAAAATTATCCTTTTTATCAATAATTACATCAGAACCTAATCAACATTATTTTATATGTGTTTTTCATAGAATTGACCCGATTCTCGATGCAGTTAGCTGAAGGGCTTTGTGACTAAGCGGTGGATGTTCTCACGGCAAGTCGATAGAGGGTGCATAGCTCATTTGGAGGCTTCTCTGAAGATCGGTGGAAAAAATGATAATTATGAAATTCGATCGAGAATGAAGTCATCGGATCAGTGCATCACATGATTCGAACGAGAGGAGAACCCCAGACGTTCTACGGAGCTTAATAAGGCATGATGGTGACTTACGAATGTGGCACGGAGAAAACCCTAGTGCACCAATATTTTTCTCTCTCATATATTTTCTTTTTTCTCTTTTTCCTTCTCTTCTTTCTTTTTCTTTTCTTTTCTCTTCTTTATTTCCTTTTTCTCCCAACCAAAACCTGATCTTAACAAACGAACCCGACTAATTCTCGTACCCAACTTAGCATCACAGGCATTACACGCCCACCCTAACCCGAGACCAACTCAAACCCATCCTTACTCGTCCAAAACCCGATTGAAATTTTCACTTTGAAAACCAATCATCCAATCATAACCCCTACACGAACGCCTCTCTCTCTTCTCCTAAAATCTAGGTCACGACTCCCTTTCTTCCTCTCTAAATCAAAGCCGTGTAACCCTCTCTCTTGGATTCAAACACTCTCGCCCTCATCTCAACTAAATCTGACCGTCCAGACCCATGCATGCATGCATGATAGACCCCGATCACACCCCCATCTCTCTCTCTACATCTCATCTGTCCAGCACTCTTGAATAACCATGCACATCATTATGATCTCTCGTAACTATAGATCACATCTAACCCCCCTATTTTCTCTCTCAAGCTTTCTCTCTATTCTATCCATTTTTCCCTCACTCTCTCTCGAATTCCATCATCTTAAAAACTAATCACAGCCATCCATGTATCTAGCTATACCTCCCCCTTAAATTTCTGTGATCCCTCTCATGCATGATCCCCCTCTTCTCTGAAACCCTCATGTATCCCGCCCTCTCAAAGTCAAAATCTCTATCCTCTATTTTGATTTCTTTCTCTATCTCAATCTCTCTCCTTAATTCTCTCTCTTTTCTATCTCTAAATACCAGTTATGCAACCCTCTCTCTCTCTCTCTTCAGCTTGACCCATCTCCAAGACTCCCTGTAGACACAAATTGTGACTAACCCAGACCCGACTCGCATGCACCTATGCGGAGGCAAACCCGACACGCACTCGGACCCGGACTCGACTTGCATGCACCAATGCGGAGGCAAACCCGACACGCACTCAGACCCGACTCGCATGCACCGACTCGGAATCAAACCCGGCACACACTCGGACCCGGACCCGGACCCGGACCCGACTCGCGCCCAACAAGGGATCGAGTGGGCCCATCCTCAAGTAGGGCCCACCCAGCCCCCTACTAGAGATCTGAACCCCTCATGGGGTGGCCGGCCATGCAAAGAAAGAAAAGAAAAGAAAGAAAAAAAAATAAGGAAAAGAAAGAAAAAAAAAAGGAAAGAAAAGAAGAAAAAAGGAAACAAATACCGCCATACGCGGGGGAGGTTGCGTATGATGTCTACATAAGTGTGGATCTGCGCCGACCCCTCGATCCGACGGACAAGAAACGAAGCCGGGTCGCCATCGACTTTATGTGCAAGATTCAAAATAAATTAAAAGAAGATTGAGCCATAACTACTCCGCCAGAAAAGGAAGGCAAATAAAGGTTTATTCCTCTCTTCAATGGAAGAATAAATCTTGGGATAATTATGGGAGAGATATTAAAGGGATTCAAATAAACTTCCCATATCTCTCCCCTCCCCCCTTTACCTATAAATAGAGGGGAAGGGGGAAGGCTCAAGAGGTCAAAGCTGAAGACGAAGCGAGGAAGATCTACAGAAGAGGAGACGCGCTCTTCATCGACCCAAGGCGTCACGAGGCATGGGCAAGCCTATCCCTTCGGGACCGGCTTAGTCTATTGAAAGCCCTCATCAACGTGAAGACCCTTGCACAAGAAGATCAAGCCTTCGACTCCGTGCATGAAGAAGAAAGCTCAGAGAAGAAGAACCCTTCGACTCTGAAGACGCCAGAAGCAAAGGCCGGAGAAGAAGATCGGAGCGGCACCACCCTGTCATCTCCAATAAGCCTTTGACTCCAATCAAGCTCAAAAGCCTGGAGAAGAAGATCGAAGCGTCATCACCCGTCGCCTTCGACAAACGTCCACTCCATCCACGAAGAAGAAAGCTTGGAGAGGAATACCCGAAGCGTCGCTACACCCGTTGTCTTCAAAGCAAAGCCGAAGCTACAACCGTCGCACGGAGATCGGTGCTACCCCCGCCATCTTCAAAGGAACCCTTCGACTCCGATCACGCTAAAGAAGCCCGAAGAAGAAGAAAAGTCGAGCCGACACCTAAACTGTCAAGGAAACCAGAATCCTTGAAGAAGTAGCTACTGCCATTCGAGAAGAAGATCGAGTCGACACTGAAGCAAAAGCCCACACAAGAAGCCAAAGCAAAAGCCCCGGTAAAGCCCGCGCCAAAGCAACGGAAGTGCCAAAACCAAGCAACTACGCCGGTCACAAGCAAAAGCACCGCACGTTCTAGCCGATATGACGCAAAGTCCGGAAGAACGAAAGCATCGCAAGTCTCCCCCCGTCCACGTCCAAGCACAAGCACCAAAGCAAAGCAAAAGCCAGAGCCACGCCAAAGCCAAGCCAAGGCCGAAAGCCAAAGCTAAAGCCGACGCCAAAAGCACGATCGACGCTGTGAACCGACGATCAAGGACGCCGAGGTCAAGCAAGAATCGAGAAAGACACAAAAACCGAGGAACGAAGCCAAAAATCCGCTAGTCGAGAAAGCACAAAAACAACGGCGGATACTCCTTAGCCTCTCAAAAACCCTCACCCTGTAAAGACCTTTGTCCTGGGCAACCCCTTCAGAGCTCTCGCACGAATACTGTTAGAATTGGTGAGGTCTACAGCTCGTAAAAACCTATAGTTTAGCTATGTATAGTTGATAGTATAGGATTACATATTGGTACGTACCTTAGTACGTGTTCTGATTACAGAACAGAGAGTCATGGCTACATGGTAATCCACTTGAGTGGGAGACTCAAGGGACTGGTCCCATGTAACCTAAATATGTTCGCAGCTCTGATTAGGGTTGGTCGCCCTATCAGGATAAGCTGTTGGGATGACAGAGCGTGGGTGTCTCCACCACGGTCATTACCAGGCACAGTGTCTGTGGCCGAACGGAACCAACACGGTGCACTGATCAGTGAGCAGACACCGATGCACTAAACCGTGTTTCTGCTTAGGGTAAAATGGTCCTAAACCCTGAGGAACCATGTCTGGTGGACTAACCAGTTGTGTGATGCTTTGGCACACCAATGTGTGAGGATCCGGATACAGTGATCCAAAACCACGGTGTACTGGGTTATCCAGCTGGCATTGCATCAGTATGTCACTTATGCAGGCTATCCATACCCCTAACGGGAGGTACGTTCCTTGGTCTGATCTACATCGTATTAAACCCTTGCCAGGTGGTCATCAGTTGGACTGGTAATGAATCTGGTTGCTCGAAAAAGTAATCGGAGGTACGATATATGTGGTCAACCTGGAAGGAACCGAGTCATATGAGTACTCGAGTCTGACGGTATTCTCCACCACTTGAGTTACATCATGGCACCAGATGGAGGGATAGCGAGTTTACCATACTAAGCGGAGAGCAGGGGTATAATGGAGAATATAGTAAGTCCGGGGGAATTGGAGTGCAGCCTGCGTCGCACTCTGGGTGGCCACGCAGGTTAACTCAGACTCAGAGGATCGATGGTATACTCGGGTAGTGTGTCGATCGAGTCTAAGTTGGAAGTCATGAACCCTGGTCCCTGAAGGTTCCACCTTATCGACATTATGTACGGTTCTTATACCATCTCCTCGAAACACTGAACGTAGTTAGAGGAAGCAAGAAGTCCAAGCATACGCTTCGTGAGTGCTTTGCACTAGTGCACTGTAGATGCATAGCTACGTGTGTGCACTAAGGGGAAACCCTAGGTTAGTGCAGAGATGCATGTAACAATTCATTGCCATAAGTGGACTTTGCCACATGGGTGCGATGCATCGGGACATGTTGCGAGTTGACTAGTTGACTTCACTAGGGGCACCCTACGGGAACCTCAGAGAATAGTGAAATCATTGGTGCACTTTACTTGTGTGTGCCTTGCAAAGTCTCGTACACGAGGAACGGCCAGCTAGTGACATAAGGGTGTTTTGGTCATACCATGCGCCACTATGTACTAGGGGGGCCGGCCCTAAGTGTTGAGAGACTGGTCAAGGCCGGCCCCACTAGTTTCAGGAGGTTGTTGCCTCCGATGAAAGGGTCGTTCATGAGGCACAGAAAATGGGTTAGTTTTGACCATTTTCAAAACCAAGAAAAAGATAGAGATAAAGAAAAGATATATAGGAAGAAGGTTTGAATCAGTCATCCCTATCCGTATTATCCCTATCTATAAGGATAAGGCCGGCCCTATATAAGGAAATAGGAGATAGGGGGGTCGGCATTGGATGGCCATGCAAGCCCTAAGGGCCGGCCATGGCATGGGGAAACCCTATCCGCCCCCCTCTCCTTTCTTCTCTTCTCCTCTCTTGTCTCTCTCACCCTCGCTTGCGCCATTGGATTGCGACTCGTCTTCCTCGCATGGTGTTTCGTAGAAGGAGAAGGATCGTTAGATGGAGGCACTCAGAGATCCATCAACGAGGTGCCGTGCATCGTGTGAGATCGGGTGAACTAGAAGGCATCTCCCGCAACATTTTGCTGTCCAGAATCTACACAGAAAAAATCAGCATTGTTTTTGTGATTCTGGGAGCTACAGAAATCCAAATGAGGTGAAACTTATTGCAACAGTTGCGTCTTGAAGTTGGCTTCCTGTAGTCCAAATTTCAGCCTAATCCGAGTTCAGAACAGAAAGTTATGGCCGTCACACCGAAGCTATATCAAAGCAGATCTGAGCCCGTCTCCATCGACAAAGAAGAAATTTGTCGCGGTGAAAGAATCCGCACGCAGGTATGATCTCTAATATGTAGATCTAGCATAGATAGAACATGCATACATGCTAGATTGTTCTTTCGCGTTAGATCGTCGTTAGGGGTTCGCGTAGTTGCCATGCTAGATTCATACACGTATATGTAAATTGTTTCGATGAAAATTTTGATATGTAACGCACACCGCTCTCGGTCTTCGGACCTTTACTTTGCTTCCGCTGCAGGCCTCTACCATGGATCTATTTCCAATAAATACCACGTGGAGACACGGATCAAAGGGACCCTCCAGAGGATCTCTCCCATAATCTCTTGATCAATATTCGCCACATCCGGCTCACCACCCCCGAGTCCCCGGGTCCCGGCACTCTTGTAATCTTTGTGTGTTTGTAATAAAGACGACCCGGATCTTTTTCTGCGCATACACTCCCTCATGATAACGACTCCCTCTTTTTTCTATACCTGACAGACCCTAAAAAGGTGGTAATCATCCACAGTTGTACCCGATTTCTTCTCTCCCCCTTTTTGATTTCTTTTCTTATCTGAACCTGACTCCAGCCCATCCACTATCCATGCAACTCGAAACCCAATCGTCCCTTACATCCAAACCTATGATCTCCTTTTATTCTCGATCTTTCCTCTTTCCTAACCAAAACCCATCGTAGATTCCATCTCTACGAGATTTTCTGATGTTGGCGCCCTCAACGCCAACCTGCGTATAGTGATTTTTTGCACGGATTTTTATTAATTTTTTGGGTTTATTTGGACCGTTGGATGGTTTTTAGGCTGTGGGATTGTATGGTTATCTATTCCTAGTATATAAAGGAATCGATCTAAGATTTTTGTAAGGGAGAACATTATTTTGTTTGGGATGAGAGATTGGAGAGCCGTCTTTGAAGATTCTCATTAGAGGGTTCGAGGAACCGTTGTACGCTCTTCTTCGATCGATAGTGGATCTTTCTCTCTCTCTCTCTCATTGTCGCAGGTGGACATAGGCAAAATTGTCAAACCACATAAAATCTCTGTTGTTCTTTGTGGTGCGTGTTTTCTTCTCTCTTCTTGTTTGATTGCTTCACATCTTTCGTGTATTTTGCTATTTGTATCGTTATTTTGGGCAATCTTGTGTGATCGCCAATTCCGTTGTACACAACAAATTGGATCATGTGGGATCATAGTAAGTTCAGAGTCTAAATCTTTGATGAAATCAATTCAGCATGTGAACATCCATCAATTCAAAATCGATGCTGTGAAGTTCAATAGTATGAATAATTTTGGGGTGTGGAGATGCGAAGTTTTGGATGTCCTAAATGCGCAGAGTTTGAAGGAAACCTTGGAGTTAAAAGCAAAGCCAATGGAAACCTCGAAGAAGGAGTGGAAGAAGATGAATCGCAACGCCTATAGAGTTATCAGGTCCTGCTTGACACAAGATATCAAGTATCTTGTGATGAACGAGACGTCTACACAGATGATATAGGAAACTCTTAAAACAAAGTATTTGACCAAGAGTGTTAAAAATCATCTCCATCTAAATAAGAGGCTTTATCACTTCCAGGTGAGAAAAGGAGTCTCTATCAGCGAGCATATGAACAATTTTATAAAGCTTCTTACTTATTCAGCGAATATAGATGAGATCATCAAAGATGAAGATAGGACATTGATCTTGTTGAGGTCTCTTCCTGATGAGGATTATGAGCACTTTGTTATAACCCTAATCAATGGAAAGTCATCTTTGAGTTATGAGGACGTAACTACAACATTGGTCGATTATGAGTACAGAAGGAAAGACAATGAGTCTTTATTAGGATCGACGTCTGAGGCATTGACAACAAGAGAAAGGTCTATGGATCGAAAGATATCCAATGATAAAGAAAACATTTAATCAAAATCAAGAGGTCACAGTCTTGGTGAAGATGAATATGCTTTTGGTCATGAGCTTGGGCATTGGAAGAAGGACTGTCCAAAATTGAAGATTAAGAAGAATGACCATATATAACTCTTCTGAAGCACACATTGCACATAGAACATGTGATGATGATTCCGATTCTTCAAAATTTTCATTGGCAATTTCACCCATTATATGTTATTCCGATTCTACTCAATAGATTTTGGATACTGGTGCTACCTATTGTTAAGAGACCATTTAATGCAAATTATCATTTTATTATCATGCACATAACATCACTTTGCTATATAAAACTTTCATACTGCACTAAACTGTATGATTCTCTTTGCACCATCGCATAGTAGATTTTCATACGAATGCAACGACATATTAGTTACTCTCATACATTGCATGCATGAAATATATAGAGCTCGATAGTCAAAATTATTCTTTTTATCAATAATTACATCGGAACCTAATCAATGTTATTTTATATGTGTTTTTTATGGAATTGACCCGGTTCTCGATGCAGTTAGCTCAAGGGATTTGTGACTAAGTGGTGGATATTCTCACGGCGAGTCAATGGAGGGTGCACAACTCATTTGGAGGCTTTTCTGAAGATTGGTGGGAAAAAGGATAATTATGAAATTCGATTGAGAATGAAGTCATCGGATCAGTGCATCACATGATTCGAACCATAGGAGAATCCCAGACGTTCTATGGAGCTTAATGAGGCATGATGGTGACTTGCGAATGTGGCACGGATAAAACCCTAGTGCACCTATCTTTTTCTCTCTCCTATCTTTTCTTTTTTTTTTTTTGTCTTTTTCTTTCTCTTCCTTCTTTTTCTTTTTTTTCTCTTATTTTTTTCCTTTTTCTCCCAACCAAAACCTGATCATAACCAACGAACCCAACTAATTCTCGTACCCAACTTAGCATTACAGTTATTGCACGCCCACCCTAACCCGAGACCAACTCAAACCCATCCTTACTCATCCAAAACCCGACTAAAATCTCCACTTGGAAAACCAATCATCCAATCATAACCCCTACATGAACGCCTCTCTCTTCTCCTAAAATCTAGGTCACGACTCCCTTTCTTCCTCTCTAAATCAAAGCCGTGTAACCCTCGCTCTTGGATTCAAACACTCTCGTCCTCATCTCAACTAAATCTGACCGTCCAGACCCATGCATGCGTGCATGATAGACCCCGATCATACCCCCATCTCTCTCTCTACATCTCATCCGTCCAGCACTCTTGAATAACCATGCACATCCTTACGATCTCCCATAACTGCAAATCACATCTAACCCCTATTTTCTCTCTCGAGATTTCTCTCTATTCTCTCCGTTTTTCCCCACTCTCTCTCGGATTCCATCCTCTTAAAAACTAATCGTAGTCATCCATGTACCCAGCTATACCTCCCCCTTAAAGTTCCTGTGATCCCTCTTATGCATGATCCCCCTCTTCTGTGAAACCCTCGTGTATCCCGCCTTCTCAAAGCCGAAAACTCTCTCCTCTATTTTTCATTTCTCTCTCCATCTCAATCTCTCTCCTTAATTCTCTCTCTCTCTCTCTTTCTCTCTCTCTCTCTCTCTCTCTTTCTCTCTCTTTTCTATCTCTAAATACCAGTTGTGCAACCCTCTCTCTCCCTTCATCTCGACCCATCTCTGAGACTCCCTCATGATAACGACTCCCTCTTTTTTCTATAACTGACAGCCCCTAAAAAGGTGGTGATCATCCACAGCTGTACCCGATTTCTTCTCTCCCCCTTTTGATTTCTTTCCTTATCTAACCCGACTCCAGCCCATCCACGATCCATGCAACTCGAATCCTAGTCGTCCCTTACATCCAAACCTATGATCTCATTTCATTCTCAATCTCTCCTCTTTCCTAACCCAAACCTATCGCAGATTCCATCTCTCCGAGATTTTCTTTCTCTTTCTATCTCTATCTCTCTATATTTTCTTTCCATATCTCTCTCCCTCTTTGATAAAACCTTTGAGACCCCGATTCTCTCTCTTTATCCTATCTTCTCTCTCTCAAAAATCCTCTCTTTCTATCTCTTTAAAACGTGCATGCAAACTGATCCTCTCCTTTCTATATAATAAACCCTACCGAAACCCTGGAGAGGAGCTTCTACCATCACGATAATTGAACACGAGGTTTGCTATCATCTTCGTCAATGATCAAACCCTAGCATCCATGCCAACTATTTGTCATCCATCATCGAAGCCACGATGTCACCCTAGAAGCCGCACGCCGCCATCATCGCCAGCCTCGTCATCGTCAAGAGAGAAGCATCATCATCAATGCTCGCATGACCATGAGATCCTAAAACCCTGTTCTAAGACTTAGAAGAAGCCTTATAGCGAGATCTAAATTATGCTCTTATGTGATTTCCATATTTTATTGCGTTCAATGAAACAAACGATCTTGTCTTATTTATGCTTAATTATAATTGTATGCAATAAGTTTGAATTATGCTCTATTATTATCAAGATTTTATAGAAGTTTATTTCATAGTTTTATTCTTCGTCATTACGGGTAGTTTTACTGGGAGTTATTACATAGATTTAACTTTTGTTATTATCATGAATTTTATGAAGAATTATTTTGTCTTATTTCATTAAAGCAAAGCAAGGAAGATCGTTGCATTAGTTATATATTTGTGCTCTTTATTGAATATATTCCACAGAGATAGATTGACTTCAAATCTCTATGAGCATTGTGGAAATCATATAAAAGTATAGTTTAGATTGCTACATGAGTAGATTTTAAGGCTTAGAATCTTTCTCCATATTAAATCCAATTTTAATCTTAAATAGTTTAGTTTTGCTTTCTGTATTTTTCATCACAAATCAACTTCACAAAATCAATCATCCTCCTAAACTAAATTATAAAATTAATTAGCTTTTAAAAAAAATTAATTAGTTCTCACTCAGGTCTCTGTGGGATCAACCCGTATTTACCATTGTCTACCAAATAGACGTTATGCACTTACGGTATAACAATTTAGAACACGTCACCTATCATGTTTGTCCCAAATAGGAATGGTTTGCTAACTTTGAGAAACTAGATATGGGATCGGTCTTAATAGGAAACGATCAAGCTTACCATATACTTGGGATGTGCATTATCCTTATCAAGATATATGATGAGATGATAAGAGAGTTGAAAGATGTTCGGTATATTCTTACATTAAAAAAGAATTTTATCTCTGTTGGCGTTTTAAAATCCAAAGACTTGAAAATAGTCACTAAGGAGGAGGTTTTTGAAGGCTTTGAAGGGTGATATGGTCGTAATAAAAGGCGAGAGAAAAAGTAACATATACTACTTGAAGGAAAGTACAACTATTGGAGAGGTTAATGTTTCTGAAGGTTCAGAGAAAGCTGTGGATACTACCAGACTGTGGCATATGCGATTAGGACACACATGAGAGAAGTCTCTGTATATGTTGGTAAGATAGGGACTGTTGAAGGATGCTTCGTCCTGCAAGTTGGACTTCTATGAATTTTGCGCTTTGGGTCAGCAGACAATGGTAAAGTTTGGCACCGCTATCCATCGTACTCGTGGAACCCTTGATTATGTTCATATGAATGTTTTGGGTCCTTCCAGGAATGCATCACTGGAAAGTAAGCATTATTTTATGTATTTCATTGATAATTTCTCTAGGCGTATATGGGTTTATACCATGCGACATAAGAATGAAGTCCTAGAGATCTTTGTGAGGCGGAAAAAGATTATAGAGACTCAGACTGACAGAAAGATCAAGCGACTCAGATCAAATAATGGTGGTGAGTACACAAATGATCCGTTCTTACAAGTATGTCAGGCTAAAGGTATTGAGTGACACTTCACTGTAAGAGAGAGACCTCAATAAAATGGGATGGTTGAATGCATAACCATACTTTGCTAGAAAAGGTACGATGTATATTGTCTAATGCTAGATTAGGTAAGCTATTTTGGGTTGAGGTATTGACATATGCAAGCCATCTCATCAATAGGTTGCTTCAGATTATAATTCCCTTCGTATGTTTTGGTGTCTAGCTTATTTCCATGTCAAAGAGTAAGTTGGATCCTCGCGTAAAGAAAACAATTTTTTGTAGGTCTGAAATTCGATGTTAATGGTTATAAACTTTGGGATCCCAAAGACAGAAAAATTATCACATTCAATGAGGCTTACATGGTAAAGCCTGACAACTCTCAGTAGGTGAAAAGCATAAAGACCAAAGAGGTACGTATTGCAGTGGATGGAGATTGATGCATCTTCACATGGTCCATAGAGCTCCATATCTTTTGACTTTCTATCTTCAAAGGTAACACTGGTAGATTATCAAGAATCTGATACTCCAATTGATTTTGACCTAGTTAGTGGAGCACTTGGTAATTCGGAGACGGATTATGATGCTGAGAATAGAGAGCAAGTTCTGTAACCGACTCAAGATTCTATTGCAATGAGAAGACATAAGAGAATTGTAGGTAAACCTAAATGGCTTACTACATAGATGAGGTTATTCACTTTCTATCATAGATGAGGTTATTCCTTCCATACACCGTGAAGTAGTGCATAGTTCAAAGGCGGTGTAGTAGGAGCGAGCAATGGATGAAGAGATGTAGTCTCATTATAAAAATAAGACCTAGGAACTTTCTAAGTTACCTAGAAACAAGAAGGTGATAGGTTGTAAATGGGTCTATGCCAAGAAGGAGAGATCTTTAGGTGATGAGGTATGTTACAAGGCACATTTAGTGGCAAAAGGCTATGCTTAGAGGGAGGTGATTGATTATGATGAGATATTTTCTCCAGTGGTAAAACACTACTCCATTCGCAAACTTTTGGCCTTCGTAGCTCGGTTTGATTTGGAACTAGCCCAGCTAGATGTGAACACCACTTTTCTACATGGCGATTTTAAGGAAGAGATCTATATGACTCAACCGAGTGTCTTTAAAGTTACAGGAAATGAAGATTTAGTATGTAAACTGAATAAGTCACTTATGAGTTGAAACTCCAAGACAATGGTACAAGCAATTTGACAGCTTATGCTAGTGCATAAGTACTCTAGGAGTCACTATGGCCATTGTGTCTATTTTTGTAAGTTACCAGATAGTTTCTTTATTTATTTACTCTTGTACATAGATGATATACTTATAGCCTCCAAGAGCAAATCTAAGGTCGACAAGTTGAAGCAATAGTTATATATCTTCAGAATTTGAGATGAAAGATTTGGGAGAAGCCAATAAGATTTTGGGTATGGAGATTCATAGAGATAGAGCGAATGACAGGGTTTATTTGTCTCTAAAGGCATATTTGAAGAAGGTACTCCAGAAATTCGATATTGACGGGAATACAAAGTTTGTGAGTACGCCCCTTGCTCCTCATTTTAAACTTAGCGCTTTTATATCTCCGAGTTCCAATGAGGAGCGTGAGTATATATCTCGCGTTCCATATTCAAGTGTTGTTGGTAGCTTAATATTTGCTATGGTGTGTACTAGACCCGGTATTTCACAGGCCATGAGTATGGTTAGAAAATACATGCATGATCGACAGAGGACATTGGCATACTATGAAATAGATTCGGTGGTATATTCTTGATATCGTAGATGTTAGTTTGATGTTTGAGAAGGATGATGGTGGTAAGCAATTATGTATGGGGTACATTAACTCTGACTATGTAGATGATTTGGATAAGCATCGGTCTACTATAGGTTATGTATTCACATTATCTGGAGGTTCAGTAAGTTAGAGATATAATTTATAGTCTACCGTTGCATTGTCGACTACAAACATAGGCAAAATATATGGCAGCTACAGAGGCTATAAAGGAGACAATTTGGTTACAATGTTTATAACTCAGGGATAACATAGAATCTTATTGAGGTCAATTGTGATAGTATGAGCGCTATCTATTTGCAAAGAACCAGGTTCATCCTGACTGCACGAAGCACATCGATGTTCGATATCACTTTATCAGAGAAATTACGGTGGAATGTGACATTCTGCATAAGAAAATTGACACCAAGGATAACCCATCTGATATGCTTACCAAAGTTATTTCTGGGGTTAAGTTCCATTACTGCTTGGACTTAATCTACATCCTTCACTTGCGATGATTTGGCCCCTGAGAGGGATTGGATGAACTACGATCGCCTTGATCCTATGGCGACGAGTACTTAGGCAGCCTTTACTAGTGTAGCCCAGGTGGAGTACGAGAGATCGGCTCAGATTTGTGAAATCTTCACTGATGTGGCGAATTTTTGGAGATAAATCCGAAGTTGAAGACGAAGACCCGACCTGCATCAAACCCGACAAAAACAACGATTGGCACCCTCGGTATGTCCTTGGGCGCCAACCCGAGAGTCGGCTCCCTTGGGGAGCCCAGGGCAAAATAACTCGCCGGTTTTTCTGTTGTTGGTGCCCTCGGCGCCAACCTACGTATAGTGATTTTCTGCACGGATTTTTATAGATTTTTTGGGTTTGTTTGGACCATTGAATGGATTTTTGGCTGCGGGATTGTATGGAGATCTATTCCTAGTATATAAAGGAATAGATTTAGGGTTTTTACAAGGGAGAACATTATTTTGTTTGGGAGGAGAGATTAGAGAGCTGTCTTTGGAGGTTCTTATTGGAGGGTTCGAGGAACAGTTGTACGCTCTTCTTCAATTGATAGTGGATCTCTTTATCGGTGTCGTCGGTGGACGAAGGAAAGAATGTCGAGCCATCTAAAATCTTTGGCATTCTTTGTGGTGTATGTTTTCTTCTATCTTCTTATTTGATTGATTCGCATCTTTCGTGTATATTGCTATTTGTGTCGTTGTTTTGGGTGATCTTGTTTGGTCGCCGATTTTGATATGCAAAATAGTTGCATTGGAAACTTCTAGTCTTTGGAGGCGGTTGGAGATGCTCTAATAACCTTTCTGTGATTTGATCAACAAGTGAATGATACTCGGTCCGAACTTATGGATGTGATGTGTCACCTTATGTACGGGACGCCTTGTGGAATCACTACTTAGTTTGGGCGGTGCCAACCATTGCTCAGATACACACGCTTACTGTCCGTTTTCATTGTCTATTGCATGTCCTGTGTAGCATGGCACATACCTAACTTCTTCAAGAAATTAGGATCACCATCCCAATCTAGCATACGACATCCCCCACCCTATTGAACCCTACCTTGTCAAAATCGTAACCGTACGATTGGACGGCCCAGATAATCCCAGCCCCCAAGCCTACTCGACGGTCTAAAGGCATGTGGGATTGGGTTGGGTGAGGGAAGAGGATCTGGATTCCGGCTGACTGGGTTCCTCATCGGTGGGTTGCATGTGTGGAGAGATCAATAGCTACAGGTTCATAATGGAACGAGGTCCTGCTAAATCTACATGTTGCATGTGTTGTAGCTCGTGTTCCATGAGCGTGGATTTTCTGCATTAACATTAATAAAAATGACTTTGGTTATTGCTTTAATTAGAATACTACTTTGGTGTATGTTAATTCAAATATAATAAAGGACCCTAGGGAACACAGTAGGCCACTGAGGCGCATGGTAGATCTATACTTGGGAGACCCAATGGACCAGTTCTGCATAAACCTAGATCTAGTTCACAACTTTGGTGATGCCGGTTGCTTCACTGAGAATAAGCTGTTGGCATGTTGAGGATGTGGTGAAGTCTCCACTACGGGAACGTGGGATTCCCATTCACCTGACCAAGCATGATGATCGTGTTGAACAGGAACCAAGATAGTGCATAATTCAGTGATTTAGACACAGGTGCATAAACCGTCTTACTACTATAGATAATATGTCCTCAATCCTGAGGGACCATGTACACTAAGCCAACTAGTTGAGTGGTGCTTTGATGTGCCAACGTGTGCGGAGCTTCCATAGTCTAATACCACGATACGTTGGTTGTGCCAAGAGAGACAACACAAATGTACACATCAAAACCTATTCACGAGAGAATAGGTTTTGATGTGCCAACGTGTGCGGAGCTTCCATAGTCAAATACCACGGTACGTTGGGTTACCCGACTGGCGCTTGAGTGGCATACAATCCCTACAGGTTATCTAACGTCCAATGTTGGATGGGTGAGTTTTGATGAGTCAATCTGTCCACACAATTAACCCAGGCCACGTGGTTGTCAGTATGACTGACAACGTTCTGGATACTAGGCATAGCACCGGAAGGTGTGTGGTGTTATAGATGACAAGTCATCAAATCCTAATTAGATGAACGATCGAGATCTGACGGTGCTCCCCACCGCCCGAGTCGAATCATGGCACCAGTAATAGGAGGGACTAAGGATTATCATTGTATAGTAGGGAACAAGGTTACGAGGGATTAACATAAGTTTAGGATCACTAGAGTTCAACTCGTGTCTCACTCTGGGTGGCTACGCGGGTTAATTGGATTAGGGTTGATTAATGGAACTTACAGTGTGTTACTGGAACAATAATCAAGGATCTGGTTGGAGCTAGTGACCCTGAACCATGAAGGTTCCACCCTATCGTTACGTATAGGAATTGTTCCTCGACCTGGTTGGATACATTGGATGCGAAGTAGGATTATGGAGCGCAAGCCTGGAGCCTAAGAGTCTAATTCACATGTGTTAAGGCCCATAGGGGTATTTTGGTAAATAATGAAATATGGCTCAGAACATATTGAATATAGATTTAAAAATGAGCGGAATAATTCCAGGAGCTCATAGGCGCTGACGGAACTCGATTCCAAGTAGCGCACCTCACTCAATCTCTCGTACAATGTTTCACTTTTTGTGAGGGCATTTTCGTCCAGGCTTCACGATAGACAAGGAGAAACCCTAACCCCCCCCCCCCCCCTCATCCCTATCTCTATGGGGCCGGCCCTAGCTTGCGTAGAGCACTTGGGGGCCGGCCCTATATGAGGATTAGAGAGAGAGGGGCCGGCCCAAGTGCTTCCCCTCTTAGAAAACCCGACCCTTTTCTCCTCTCTCCCTCTTTGAGGTATCGGCCAAGAAAGAAAGAGGAAGAAGAAGGAAGAAGAAGGAGGAAGGAAAGATAAGGAAGAAGAGGGAAAGAGAAGGAGGAAATCTTGCGGCTCGCCGTCATCTTCGCAACGAATTCCTCCGTCGGCTCGTAGTCCTTGTACTCAGAGATAGGACTTCGAGGATTCCTCCCTTCGCAAAGGACAATGTGACATCCGACAGTTTCCCTTACGATTCACGTGCAGTTCATCATCGTTCCGTTCTCTTCGGATCATAGATCCATAAGGTATGATGGTTCTAAACACCTAACTAGATGCATACATATCTTCCGTAGATTGTAGTATGCCTCTAGGGTGTCCGCACATATGCTAAGATCATAGATTTCCATGTAGATTGTTTTGTAGAATTAATTGTAATGAAACATGCACCATGAGATCTTCGGATCTATCTTTTGCTTCCGCTGCAACTCTGATAATAGGATCTAAATCCAACAGCACAATGGAGTGGTGTCTTTTGACACGCATAGGGCTCCTTACCGATGGGCTCCACGTGTGGGGAGATCAAAAGCTATAGGTTTCAAATGTGACAAAGTCCTGCCCGAATGGGCCGAATCTACAAGAACGATGGAGTGGTGTCTTTTTGGCACGTGTAGGGTTGCACGGGTATATCTGCACGTACATGTTGCACATGGAGTGGTGTCTTCCACGTGTAGGGTTGCTCGGTTTTTTTTTTTTTTTTTTGTTTTTTTTTCTTTGGGAAGAGTTCGTTCCACGATATCCGAATCAATGTTTTTAAAATCAGACCGGAAGTCGAACCAAAAAGGCATCCGATTCGGTCTAAATCAATTCAAACCGATGGTTCAACTGTTTGAACCGCATGAAAATATTTTATTATATATAAATATTTATAAAATTCTTCAATGGCAAGATTTGATTCCTGGGTTAACATATAAACCGTTTTATTCAAAGACCGAACCGAAACATGTTCAGGTTTCGGTCCAAACCGATTGAACTGCCCAGTCCGGTCCGATTTTCAAAACACTGATGTGAATAGTGTTTTCAAAATCGGGCCAGAAGGCGAACCGAAAAGGCATCTGATTCGGTCTAAATCGGTTCAAACCGATGGTTCAACCGTTTGAACTGCATAAAACTATGTTTTTTTTAATAGATATACACTAAATTCTTTAATGGAAAGGTTTGATTCTTCGGTTAACATACAAACCAGTTTATTCAAATACCGAACCGAAGGTCCAAAGCGGTTGAACCGGCCAGTCCGGTCCGGTTTTTAACACTTTATCCGTTATCGATTCGGGACTCGGGAGTCGAACAGGGAACCTCTCCAACGCCAACGAGGGAGAGAGAGGAAGTACCACTCCGACAAGAATGCACTCGTTCAAGGGCGGGCCAATCAGAAGAGACCAAAGGATCCATGCCGCTAAGGTCGGGAAAAAATTTCAGCACAACCATTTCGCAAACAATCTTGGGGCCCACTGCCTTGAGAGCCTATCAGCACGCTCTGAGTGCTGGGCCCGCTACGCCATGTCTCTTGAATCGCAGTGGTCCCCGAGGTTGTATGGTACAACGGTTGTGCTGAAAATTCTCCGGGTCGGTCGCGGCATGGTGCTACGTGGCGTGGCGCGTTATGAGGAATATATCTCCCACTTGTGGTCATGATCTCGCCAGCTCATGGACCACTTTCCCATGCGAGCCATGGTCCATGGATGGATGGATGCATGGATGGCGGTTCCATGCCTTCATGGGGATAGAATCATATTGGAGGCACATTGGACAGTGATGCGTCTGTGGCTGTTACTGGCAGTTGTGTGGTAAGCTTACCGAACATGCGGTGTCGCTTTGTTCTCGAGGTTGCCCTGAGTTTTTTTATTTAATTGCGAATGTTGGAGGGACCACGAAGGCTAATAGACAAAACTAACCCTGCCATTTACCCCGTTCCTGAAGAGAACATACTTGTTCTTGGGAGTTGTGACTAGGCTGGTGGATAGCTTGAATAAACCTGACATATATATAAGGGCTGGCAATTTCGGACCCGGCACGGCAGATCCGACACGAAGTTAGCGGATCTGGGTCTGGGCCAAACAAATTCGGGTCGTAAACGGGTCGACACGATCAGGGGCGTAGCCAGAAATTTATTTTGGACTGGGCTAAAAGTAAACTAGTTTTTTTTACAATAAAACTTTTACTCTTTAAAGAAATACTAAGCAAAAATTTTTAAGCGAATATCGACGGTAATAGAAATTATATTAATATTAAAAAGGGTTAATTACACTTTGTCCCCCTGGATTTTAACTCAAAAACATTTAACCCCCTATAATTAGAAAACTACATTTTGCCCCCTTGAAGTCAAATAAAAATTACAAAATGAGAAAAATTCAGAAGTTGACAAAAGGGGTATTGTGCTAACATTTCAAACTTTAGGGAGCGCTTTGGAACAAAATAAACTACAGGGGGATTAAGCGTTTTTTTTTTTTTTTGAAAGGTAGGGGTTAAGTGATTTTGAACTAAACTTCAAGGGGGCAAAGTGTATTTTATCTTATGAAAGAAAATACAAAAAAAAAATACCGAAGTGACACTTCGTCAATGGGTAAGGGCCTTAGACTAACAATGAAGGGGTATATGCAAGGGCTTGGCGGTGATTCACGTTTTATGGGGACTCAGCGGCGATAGCGGTTCACGTGTCGCGATGGGCTAAGGGCCTCGTTGGGTTACTTGATGCGGGTTGAGTTCTGGGTTGAGGCGGGCTGAGGGCTGAGATGAGGCATGGACTTAATAATATGGGCTAAATTTTCTCAAAATTCGGCCGGGCTATAGCCCGGCCGAGCCAATTGTTAGATCCGCCCATGGACACGATAGACCTGTTTAATAAATGGGTCGGGTCTGGACACGGTAGACCCAAGAATACCCGTTTAGTATTCAACAGGTCATGTCGGGTCGGGTCTGCCCGCAATCCGATACTATAATATATAATACCAGCGGGCCTTTCGGGTCGGGTCGGGTCGAGTCGGATTGGGTCGGATCAGGTCAACTGAACAGACCCGGGTGGTAAACGGGTCTTATTGGGTCTACCCGTTTATTAGCGGGTCGGGTACGGATTTAGAATCTAGACACGATTAGTTAAGCGGGTCGGGTCCGGGTCTAGGGGTTTTGGACACGACACGAAACCCGACACAACACGAACCCGACACGACACGACCCATTGCCACCCCTAATATATATAGTTCATATCTTTCACTGATTTTGGAAGTAGGAATATGTTCGGTAAGAGACCGTTCGATCACTAATTGAGTTAAGCCTAATCTAATGTTTAGGCTCGTTTAATAAATGAGTCAAGCTCAAGCAGACCAAAGCACGGTTCGGCTCAATTAGTAAACAAGCCAAGTCAAAACCTGAAATTCAGACATGTTGAATAAACGAACAAGCTCCAACATACCAAAGCTCGGCTCGTTTGCAGCCCTAATCTTATCCTCCCATCCAATTGCTCTTCTTCCTTTTCCACCGCCTTCCCATCTTGCTTGTCATGGACGGTGCTTTGCTGAACATCGAGCCATATTTGTTTAGATGTTGTCGCCTATAACTGGGCTAGCTACTAGTCGAAAGCTCAAGATCAACCGAGTTCTCTTCTGCATCAAGCTCCGATTGCGGTTCAGTGGGATCCTCTGGGCCCGGGTGTCTCAAATTAAATTTTGATGGGTCTTTATGGGTCACGGTTTTAATGTGGTTGGTGCTGGCTTCGCATATGTGATCCAGAATCATGGTGGGATGGTATTACTTATCGGTTTTGTTGCATTCTCATGTTCTTCTGCCTAAGTTGCAAAGATGTGTGGCTCATGGTTTGGTCTTTAGGTGCTGAGTTCATTCTAGCCTAGTTCTCCAGTGCATATTGAAAGTGACTCTCTGGTTGGCCTTTGTCATCTCTCTTCTTTGGAGATGCTGGACCTGGTTTCTTAGGATTATCATCAACTTCTCTATGGTCTTCCTTTATGGTATGATCGATCCAATATAGATCCTCTAGATCATAGTAATTGTATTCCTCAATGAAAAGATTGTTTAGCTAGGATGAACACGGTCGTCGGGTAATTCAAAACCACACAAGCAATTACAAGATAAAAAAGAAGAAGGAAACACAAATCACACCAAGAAAAAGAGACAGAAAGATATACCGAGGTTCGGCAATGATGCATGTTTCCTCCCTTCACGCCCGATTCCACTATTATTCAAAACAATAGAGCAAATTACCCAATTACAAGAGTATCCCCTTTTTTGTTTTTAAGCCCTCAAGGTTCTTCTCAAACCCTAATCTAAAGAATAATAATCTCTTCATTTGCGTTTACATCGTGTATATATATATATATATATATATATATATATATATATATATATATATATATATATATATATATATATATATATATATATATATATATATATATATATATATATATATATATATATATATATATATATATATATATATATATATATATATATATATATATATATATATAGGGGTGTTACGTTGCGCTGTGCGCTGCCGGCCGAAATGTGAGCTGCGCTCAGCCGGACCGTCCGATCGGCACGGATCGCCTGCGAACAGCGCAGAGAATGTGAGCCGCGCAGCTACCCTCCATCAGCCGTCCGATCCCCATCCCGATCACAGGATTCAGCCGCGCAGTGAGCTGTATTCGGTCCCATCGATTCTCATCCGTTGGATCGATGGGAATCGAACGGTATAAAAAAATTTCGCTGTTACTGTAGCGGCTACAGTAACAGCGAAATTTTTTTATACCGTTCGATTCCCATCGATCCAACGGATGGGAATCGATGGGACCGAATACAGCTCACTGCGCGGCTGAATCCTGTGATCGGGATGGGGATCGGATGGCTGATGGAGTGCTGATGGAGGGTAGCTGCGCGGCTCGTTTTCTCTGCGCTGTTCGCAGGCGATCCGTGCCGATCGGACGGTCCGGCTGAGCGCAGCTCACATTCTCGGCCGGCAGCGCACAGCGCAACGTAACACCACTATATATATATATATATATATATATATATATATATATATATATATATATATATATATATATATATATTTATATATATATATATGGGTTGGGATCCGAAAACACAATGGATTGCCACCTTTATTAACACGGGACAGCATCCATCGGATTTTATTAAATGGATGATCAGGATTAGAGATGAATGTCACCGTTGCCATATATGCGGTTAGTCCAGTTGTTAGCCGGATGCGTTTTTTTTTGTTTTCTTTAGAGAACAGAGGGTATATGGTTTTGAGCCGAGCCGCTCACCAAACCCCCTTAATTTATGGTCTCATCCGGATTCTCGGGCAAACAAAGCCCTCATGGCCTGAGTTCGATTCATTGGTCGTGACTCGGTACAACAGATGGCTATGGCTGTGCCATATCAGTTTGGCCAAAAGAAGTTGGCTTGGTACTTCCTTCCACCCAGCAAACAACTCTGCATCTCTATCTATGGAAAACAGAGCGATCATAACCTTTTTTCTTTCCGGAAAAAAAAACCCTAAGCTGCATCTCTCTTTACGGCAGAATTCCCTCATTCAAAACCCTACATCGGGATTGGGCTCGAGGGGAAGATCTCGGGTGCCCTTTCAGATCCCATGGGGACAAAGAGAAGAGGTCGTAGCCGGTGCTAATCTCCTCCTCTCCCCCCTTCCAAGCTCTGTCAATAACCTAGATTGAGATCAGGTGCATGCTTCAGATGTTATGCCTTTCGAAATTAAATTTTGTAGAGTTGTTATAAGATTTTTGCTTGTTAAACCTAGTTTTAGGCCAATCGATCTTTGCATGCTAAAACTAAGTGTCTTGTTTGAAGCCTAGAAGTTTGGGCAGCTCTATACCTTCCCAAAATTCTCAATTGAATACAACTCAATCTCTTTTTTTCATATATAGTTAAGGGGATGATACCACTTTTGAATAGACATTCGATCAGAAGATTGGATAGTTCTGA
Source organism: Chamaelirium japonicum (assembly GCA_947650365.1). Taxonomy (NCBI): domain Eukaryota; kingdom Viridiplantae; phylum Streptophyta; class Magnoliopsida; order Liliales; family Melanthiaceae; genus Chamaelirium; species Chamaelirium japonicum. Next base: position 28,237,196 of record OX393558.1, on the reverse strand, counting down.
ATTGAAACCAACTCTCTTCAATAGATGAGAACAAACAAATTTTGAGAATAAAATTTAATTCTAATTAAAAGAGAAATGTCAAACAAGTTTACAGATCTATGCCCTTTTCCCATATATCTCAAATTGGGGTTATTTCAAGTTTACTTGCCATTTGCTTAATATACTTTTCATATATTTTCTATGTTTTTCTTGTTTAAAAAATATTAATATTTTGTAATATTTCTCATACCACAGCTCAATGGAACCCAATCACTTCAATAAAGAGGCTGTTCCAAATGTTTCCCATACTATCTCAGAGCTAAATATTCAAATTGAAAATAGTGGTTCTTGTTCAATTGATATAGAAGTAGCTGAAGTTGATGGTTGCCAGACTCCTAACAAAGGGGTGAAAAGTTTTGATGCACCAAACGAAGGGATGTGTTTTGATACAGTTATTACTGCAAAAAAATACTATGAAGAGTATGGCCGTCATTTTACTATTCGTACTAGAACTTCAAGCAAGTCTCGATGGCACTCTAACCAAGTGGTTAGTAAAATGTTTGTATGCTCCCATGAAGGGCATTACAACTGGACTCAGAGAGAAAAAGTTCAGAAAGAGAAGGTTGAGAAATGTATGGTTGGTAGAGAAAATATTGTAGAAAATTGGAAAAGAAGCAGAAGTAACTCAACGACTAAATGTGGGTGCAAGGCAATTATACGTACGGGTCTTAAACGATGTTGCGAAGGGGAAGTGGATTGTGACTGTGTTTAATGATAATCACAATCATAAACTGGTATCTCCAGCCAAGAGGATAAAAATGAGATCGAATAGACACATGCCTAAGGCAACAAGAGACACGACAGAGGTTTTTCATAGGAAAAATTTACAAGTGGGGAAAGTTGCTTCAGTTCTCGGTGGAGATTGAATTGGGTTTGATGACAGAAATTGTTGGAACTATTTGAGGTCAGTTAGGTATAAAGAGCTAGAATATTGAGATGCGCATTCAGTCCTCAATTATTTCAGAAAAAAACAGAGTGAGAATCCACAATTTTTTTATGCAATACAATATGATCAAGACTACAGGATAGTGAATTTCTTTTGGGTAGATGCAAGGTCCACAATGGCTTATGAACATTTTGGGGATGTCGTTTCCTTTGATACAACATATCGAACAAACAAGTACGATATGCCATTTGCACCTTTTACCGGTGTAAATCACCACTTGCAATCCATTCAATTTGGTTGTGCATTATTACAAGATGAGACAGAGGCGACATTTTGTTGGTTATTTGAGACATGGCTTCAAGCTATGGGTGGACGTCATCCAGTGTCACTCATCACAGACCAGGACTTAGCAATGAGGGCAGCTATTACTAAAGTATTTCCAAATGTACGTCATCGATTATGTCTTTCGCACATCAAGAAGAAATTTGCTGAGAAGTTGTCCCAAGTATGTGGGGGGGAATTTCCGAGCCGCCTTGATCGGGAACCTCGCCCCACAGCCTTGATTGAATATGGACGGTTTGCAGAGTTAGAGAGATGGGAGGATAGATAGAGAGAGTAAAGAGTGATGACACCATGATTGGTTACGGAGTTCGGTCTTATGACCTACGCCTCCGGGCGAGAGGTGCCACCTGATCTGCATTATAATTCGAGTAAAATGAGGGGTGAGCATTCTCTTGGTAGGACAAGAGAAGCGTCGTACAGTGGGGTTGCACAGAGCAACTAGAAGAGAAACAAGAAGGGGAGAATTGAGCTCTAGCACTTGCTCTGTAATCCTCCTCCTCTGATTGAATGACCAACCCCTTTTCTGAATGCCTTGGGGGTCCTTTTATAGCGTAGGCACGTGCCCAATATGGCAGTGATGACGTGGCGATGATGACGTGGCACTGGTTCTGGGCCTCCTTGCTGGGCCCTTATTGGGCCGTTGTTCAGGCCCAATAAGGGGGAGGGCTTGATCTGCGAGCCCCGTAGAGTGGGCCCATGAGACCGGGCGGGCTTACCCACTTGGGCCGTTGCGCGGGCCCATGCCGCTCTGATCCGGTCTGGTATAATTTTTGTACCCACAGTTACCCCCTCCCAGTCGGGTCAGGACCCCCTGGGTCGGCTGGGATTCCATGGTGCAAACGCCTTGTGGTGCGAGCCAAAAAGGTCTCGGTTTTGTATGTGGGTGTTCCCGAGAAATTAGTATGTTCCCCGACCACGAGGACATCGAGACCCCTTTTCCTTCTGCCGACGCCGAGACCTTTTTTGTGCGAGCCAAAAAGTCTCGGTTTTGTGAGTGGGCGTTTCAGAGAAAGTAGTGTGTTTCCCGACCGAGAGGACGCCGAGACTCCTTTGCCTTCAGCCGACGCCGAGACTCTTTTGGTGCGAGCCAAAAAGTCTCGGTTTTGCAAGTGGACATTTCAGAGAAAGCAGTGTGTTTCCCGACCGAGAGGACGCTGAGACTCGTTTGCCTTCTGCCGACGTCGAGACTTTTTTGGTGCGAGCCAAAAAGTCTCGATTTTGCAAGTGGCCATTTCAGAGAAAGCAGTGTGTTTCCCGACCGAGAGGACGCCGAGACTCCTTTGTCTTCTGCCGACGCCGAGACTCTTTTGGTGCGAGCCAAAAAGTCTCGGTTTTGCAAGTGGGCGTTTCAGAGAAAGCAGTGCGTTTCCCGACCGAGAGGACGCCGAGACTCCTTTGCCTTATGCCGACGCCGAGACCCTTTTGGTGCGAGCCAAAAAGTCTCGGTTTTGCGAGGGGGCGTTTCCGAAGACTTAGTACGTTTCCCGACCGAGAGGACGCCGAGACCCCTTCTCCTTCTGCCGACGCCGAGACCCTTTTGGTGCGAGCCAAAAAGTCTCAGTTTTGCATGGGGTGTTTCCGAAAACCCAGTGCATTTCCCGACCGAGAGGACACCGAGACCCTTCTCCTTCATCAACCAGAGACGCCCTTGTAGGGTAACACGCTTCCGAGACGAAACCAAGCCATGTTAGGCAACACAGATCGGCCTCCATTACCAAGTGAGCCCTTCACGTCGATCTACCGATTACCACCCTACCATTTGGGATCACCATCTCATGGAATCCCTATGGAGCCCTTACACGGGGTGAGGTGTTTGATCGCTGCCTTGAGGAATTGAAGCTCGTGGTCAGGTCATTGCTCGAGGCATGCAGGGAGCCAGTGGCTTGGCTCCAACTCGTTGACTCGATGCAACGTCTCGGGGTGGTGTATCATTTTGAGGAATAGATCAAAGACACCCTCAACGGAGTCTACGTCGGCGGTTTCAATTTGTTCGATGGTGTGTATGAGACCGCCCTTTGCTTTCGGATCCTTCGATAGCACCGACGCGATGCCTCTCTCTGATGTTTTTAGCAGGTTTAGAGATGGGAAGAATGGATTTAAGGAGTCCCCCCACCCCCGCTCCCTTTCTTCTTTGCTGAAGGTGCGAGTTGCACGGGGGCGTCCAGCCGAGACGGCTGCATTGGGCGAAGGGTGGCATGGGGAGGGGTACGTGTTTGCTCGTCATCGCTGGGTGCGGGATGGCTCACGCAGAGGTCGGATCTCCGTGGTGGAGTTACCGCTGCGGGGGACGGACCAGAGCGCGGGCACGCAGAAGTCGGGGCACGTGGTCTTCTGGCAGGTGCTCGCGATGAATTGAGCATCGGCGTCGGGCCCGTGGAGGGCGGTGGCGAGGAGGGCGGCCCTTGGGTTTGGATCGTACAGCTTCACATCCGAGAGCTCCGACTCCAATCCGCCCATTCGGGCGACCAGGGCGCCGGCGCCGGAGATCGCCCCGCCACTGAAATCAATCTGCCTCTGCTGTGGTGGCTGCTGGAATTGGCTCAGCCTTGGGTCCTCCCTGACCCCATTACTGCGATGAACGAAAGCCCCCTGCGACGGGTCCACTCCGCTTATGATCATGATCATGCCGTTCCCAAGCTTCTGCTGGTTCTGATTCCAAGTCAGACCCTTCGGAACGTCCGGCATCCGATCGCCATTGTTTGGTTGCAAGTCGAACGACCTCTCTTCGACCTTCGCGATCGAGGGCCCCGTGGCAAACTAAGGCCGATCGAAGTTCAAATCCCTCCCGAAGATCTTTGGACAATGGGTGAACCCAATCTGCAAAGCCGGGGTGGTCTCATCTTTTTTTTTTTTGCTCTGTTTTTGGGTTGGGCGGCTGCAGCAGCCGCGGCGGTCGACGCGGGGTACGGACGGCAGCGACTGGAGGTGGCACGCGGGTGGTGGCCTGGTGGGTTGGACCCCTCCTTCTCTAGCTGCTGTGACGAGGGGAGTACACGCGGAGAGTCGCCGGTGTTGTCGCAGAGGCAGCGGTGTGTGCGGGGCGCCGGCGGTGCGAAGGCAGGGGCGCAGGCAGCGCGGAGGCCGGAGCGGCATGGGGCAGCGGCGCAGGCGGGTTGGCTGCGGCGCGGGACGCGTGGCGCGGTCGGCGTGCGGCTCCTGGCGCGGGGCAGTGGGGTGCGGTCGGCGGTTGGTCGCGGGCCGAGGTGCTGGCCCCGATCGGGTCAGAGAGGTGAGCTGCGGGCGGCCCTCCCGACTGGATCGCCCTCTCTCTCTTTCCTTCTGCTCCCCTTTCCTTCCTTTCTTTGATAAGAGAGCATCGCTCTCTCTCTTTCCTTTCTTTGATGAGAGAGCAACACTCTCTCTCTCTTTCCTTTCTTTGCACTCTCTCTCTCTCTCTTTCCTTTCTTTGCTTTCCTTTCTTTGCTCTACTCTCTTTCTTTTCTTTGCTTTCGGTCCGAGAGAGCTTCTCTCTCTCTCTCTCTTTTGCTTTGGACTTTGGTGAGAGAGCCGGCCTCTCTCTCTCTACTTTGGACTTCGGTGAGATAGGAGGCTTCTCTCTCTCTCTTTGCTTTCTTTCTTCACGCGTGACGGGGTCCTCCTTTTTTTTTTTTGAAATCGAGAGGAGCGTTGCTATAGAATCCAAGACCCCCCCCCCTCTCAGTTTTGACAAAACCGAGGGGGGGTTGCGTGTTGATGTCGATACGCCCTCCTTCTCGGTTTTCTGACAAAACCGAGAGGTGGACTATTGTTGATGCCGACACACCCCCCTTCTCGGTTTTCTGACGAAACCGAGGGGTGGGCTGCTAATGACGTGCCGTCGTCCCTTCCCCACTCAGTTTTTGTGCGAAACCGAGGGGGGCTGCTTGTTGATGCCGGCACCCCCCTCTCGGTTTTCTAACGAGACCGAGGGGTAGGCTGCTAATGACGTGCCGACACACCTCCCTCTCGGTTTTTCGACGAAATCGAGGGGTGGGCTGCTTGTTGATGTCGACGCACCCCCCCTCTCGGTTTTCTGACGAAACCGAGGGGTGGGCTGCTTGTTGATGCCGACACACCCCCCTTCTCGCTTTTCTGACGAAACCGAGGGGTAGGCTGCTAATGACGTGCCGACACACCTCCCTCTCGGTTTTCCGACAAACCCGAGGAGTGGGCTGCTTGTTGATGCCGACACACCCCCCCTCTCGGTTTTCTGACGCAACCGAGGGGTGGGCTGCTTGTTGATACCGACACACCCCCCCTCTCGGTTTTCTGACGAAACCGAGGGGTGGGCTGGTTGTTGATGCCGACACACCCCCCCTCTTGGTTTTCTGACGAAACCAAGGGGTGGGCTACTTTTTGATGCCGACACACCCCTCCTCTCAGTTTTCTGACGAAACCGAGGGGTGGGCTGCTTGTTGATGCTGACACACCCCCCCTCTCGGTTTTCTGATAAAACCAAGGGGTGGGCTACTTATGGGGTGTCGTCACCCCCTCTTTACTCGGTTTTTGTGCGAAACCGAGGGGGGGCTGCTCGTCGATGCTGTCACCTCGTTATTGGGGCTGCTAGAAGAGGCCAAGAAGTGTCGGTACTGAAAATAGTGTATTTTCAGAATTTTAGCCCCATTTGAAACCGACACTTTTTTGGCCATATTCCTAAGCCACTGGTGCGCGGGGTTGTCGGCGAGGGACAACACTACATTTGAGGGGGCTTCTTAGAGATAATCTAGGACAACGCCGCATGATGGCTAGCCAGTCTTCACCCGATATACTACCATACCTGGTTACTGTGTTCGCCAGGTACTACGGTCGTGTAAGGGTGTTGATTTGACCAGGATCAAGGAAGTGTCCTTTTATCTCGCATTTAAGTGGATTTTTCACCCACCCTGCTCTTAACTTATCGTTTGTGCCTCCGTTGCAGGCTGCTCTTTTCAAGATGAAATCAGTCAAGGGACCCGCTGTGTTGGGAAAATGCTATCGAGGAACGAAGGAGGTTGTTTGCGCTCCTCCTCTGCCACATATTGAGGATTCGGACAGTGGCTCTGACGGCGAGTTAGGGCCGTTAAGGCCCTTTACGGACGAAGATCATGAGGAACCCACCGCCGACTGCACTAGTGTGGAGAAGAGGCGAACATCCTAGGGTGAACTGATGGCCGAGTTTCAGGATAATGATGACAGGCCATCCATTGAGAGAGCTTATGCAGCCTTTGGGGCTCGTCAGGATGCAATTTTCCTCGAAAAGGCTAGCATGGAGAAGGTCCTGGGGACCCTTGTGACCATGGGCCAGATGAATAGTGGACTACGCTTGCCTCTGCCTCCTTTTGCTGCCAGGCCACTGTCCATCTCCGATCTTTGTCCAGGGCAAGTTAGCGGCAACGCTTGGAGGGTGATCTATGCTTTTTACCGAATCAAATCGGATCATCGCGAGGAACTCGCTGCTTGCTATTCTGAGATCCCTGATGGTGAAATTTCTCGTGTCGAGCTTGGGTATTTCTTTCACCACTATCGATGGCAGAGAGTGTCTGGGTCGAAGCTACTTTTTACTCTTATGCCGGAGTCACATCAGCCCCCGATAAAATATCCGAGTTCATCCGACAGGTTCTATCGTCTCTACCCCTTATCCGTGACTGGCACGTGGTGCTCTGTTGTTCGCGTGCCCGAATTGCCATTCAAAGTGGTTAGCTATGCAGTTGGCCGGTATTCGGGGAGCGGTAAGAGGGGGTGGCCTCAGACCCGATGCAAGAAGTTGGATAAGCTCTTTAAGAGGTTGACTTTTGGGACTAATATGTGGAAGGATTTTACTTATGCCCCCGTGCGGATTAAATGCCTCGGTTTTCCAGATTACGCTCTCTCCAGGGCGCCAGAGAACGTGGTGGTGGTGTCTGATTACGAGGAAGAGTTTCCTCGAGGTTCTGATGAGCCGAGCTGAGCCCAACTGATGGAGGCGATGATTGAGCCTGCTCGGGTGACTCGAGAGATTGTTCCCGCCGAACTTGTGGTCTCCTGTGGAAAGGAGAAAAGGAAGGTATTGAGGCCCAAAAAGGCCCGAGAGAAGATTGTTATGTCTCGACGGCCTTCGAACATGTGTCTTCCAGGGAAAAGTTTGAAGTTGTGCGCTGCTGCGGTTGGGCATGACTTGGTTCTCCCAGGTGCTGCTTTGAAGGAGGGTGGCGATAGCGCCCTCAATATTGGCGAAGAAGACAACGCGAGCGAGTCTTCTCTTATGGCTTCTGGTGACAGTGAAGACGAGGGATGCGCCGGATCCCCGCGTCCTTGCACAGGTTCTCCTGCTACAGTTTCTCCTTCTCGTGACCCTCGGTCTCGCAGGATCGAGAGGGAACTTGAGGATGTGGTTATCGACTGTCGGCCTTCCGCTTTCAGTTACAAGCCTGGGCGTCTGATACACCGATTTAAGGTTGGGAAGGCAAAGGAGAGTGAATGTCCTCAGGCTGAGGTTCGTGTTTTGCCAGAACATGGTCGTTCGATTCTTCCAGCGCGGAATTCTATGGGACCAGGATCGTCACCGAAGATGGTTCTCCGCCCTGATCAGATGAGAGCGATGATGGCTGAGCTCAATACTCCGGAGGAAGGGATTCGCCTGACTGAGGCAGTAGTTTTCGGACTCCCTGCGGTCGAGGGTGTTGGTGTTTCTTGTCCGATTGCCCTTGACGGTATCCTTCTTCTGCCTTCTTCCACCTTCGTTGTTAGCCTGTGTTTTTCATTCTGACTTCATCGCTTTGTCTGCAGCATCTGCTGGGGATACTCAAGTGCAGGAGGTAGTTACTGTCACGCCCCGGATCTAACTACATGGGTAAACCCGTCAAACCCGGGGGTGATGGGGTTATAAGGGTAAGTCGATGTTGTAAGGTTGCGAGGTTGATTTTATTATTTAGTTATTTATTATTAATTTATCATTAACTATTTACTAGTTGATAGGGAATGGCTTTGAGAAGAAGCCTACCAATAGCTTGGCCTTGAGGAAAGGCCTACCGGGCATGAAGCTTTGAGAAGAAGCTTACCAAGGGAAACATTACTAATTCTGGCATTATTCAGAGCATCTAGAACATAGTTCCATAATTATTACATAACCAACTGGAAGTAATAAAAACTAGCTAATAGCTCTAGTGTCCTCTCTCGATAGTTATTTAAGATCCTCTAGGAAGCGTCTGAGAAGGATCTACGGTACCTGAAAAGAGTGTGCAACAACGGGGTGAGTTTACTAGGTAAACTCAGTGAACAGTTAACCCTAAACTAGCTAAGGTAAACCATAGTCATACCCTGCCCTTCTAGAAGTCTACGAGGGCGACAACATACACATACATATATTGCAAGTAAGTGAAATGAACTAGTTACACATGGCAATTCTACTATATTACAACTACAACTAGTATATATAAGACAAATAATCATCCAGATCAAAAGTATGTAACTAATTACCGAAGGTTAGTTCTACCTACTCCTAAAGTGAACCGACAGTTTTCTAACTGAGTCTGCCAACAGAAACCTGGGTCCAAGTGTCCTTGGAGAGCCAGAAATACCCATATGGCCATAAGGGGGCTAGGTCTTTCACCATGGGGCACTCCCGCCCAACTTGCTTCTTCGGGGTCATTACCCAGGGGTGGACTACTAGGCCACTAGGGGCTTTACCGCCTGCCCAACCCTGTGACCCTACCTACTTGATTCGGATTATGCACAGGCGGTGGTTCACCTCCCATCCTGTGCACTCGGGTCCCCTACCCATGCCCGTGAGTAGTGAGTCTTCCCTCTGGGAAGAGAACCTCGATTGAGGAAGTATAATCACCAGTCTCTCCATTGAGACCACATGTCTCTCTACCGAGACCACCAGTCTTCGTTGCTCAATAGCAACTGGACTGCACCATGCGCCCCATGGTCACCAAACACAGTCATTCAACATAATATTAATAAATAATCAGTACAAGTATCTACTTGTTTGCATGCATCCTAGTGTGAATCTAGGTTGAGTTAATCACCGTTACAGCTATCAAAATATTACATGCATGACTATTCAGAGTCAAGGGATAATATGCCCACCTCCCACATGCAGTACCGGTTTCCCGCCTGCATGCATTGGACATACTATGCCACATATAGTTTTATTTATTATTTTACAGATACAACTATGATCTACACTAACTAGAATAGAGTTATTCATGTTCACCTGGAGAATAGCTCGGTAGTCCAAGCTCCTCACGCCTATCGGTCCGGTGTACCGTCGAAGGCAAAACTGACCATCATGGTTTGAAATGTATAAGTTGTTACATCCATAATTTAGTCAAACTAGAGTTCTAAAAAGGTTGGTTTAGGTATGAGGGACCCATGGGATCCGGTCTCGCTCGAATCCGACTTCGGTCGGAGGTTTTAGGGTCGAACCGGTGAAAACTAGTCTACAATCGGTTCAATAGGGTAAAGGGGTCACTAGGGTCCCAAACTAGGTTCAATACATTGGCATCGATGATCTGAGCACGATGCCACTGGTTTCGTCTAATTCCGAGATCGGACGGAGAATTGGCTATCAAACCACGGCGCACCGACTAGATCGGGTTCATGGATAAAATGGGATACTACACAGTATAATTACTGTACCTATCTATGGCCAATAGGTAGGATTTTCCGAGTCGGTCGTAATGCCGTTGGTTTCGTTCGATTCCGAGATCGGACGAAGAAATGGCGGCTGAACCAAATTTAGACGGTTTACGGGTCTGGTTCAGGTGAACCAGATCGGTTCACTGTTGGTTGGGCCGGATCTGTGTTATCAGGTTGGGTCTGCGGGTCGGGTCTGGTCTGCTGTTCGGATCGGGTCTGCTGTGCACTTAAGGTGGTCGGGTTGCTATGCAGTCGGGTCGGGTCAGGGGGCTGAGTTGTTAATGGGTTGAGTTTGGTTTAATAGCAATTGAAGAAATGCCACCCATGTCCTCTTCTTCTTCAACAGAAGAAAACAGAGGAATGGGTTCACTGTGAACCCATTACCACGGCAACCATTTCTCGACCACTCCGTACCGCCCGGGCATATGATTGTGGTCTCCCAGACAACCCGACACCGTCAGATTCGTTAGAGTCCGCTAGTGACCATTAGGGGATCCCCACCCAACTCGTGGAAGAGGAAGAGAAGCCATGCATGGCCGCGGGGTGCTCGGCTCCTGTGGCTTGGGGTGGCGCCGGCGGTGCCCGGCCGGTCTCCCCCGCGGGGAAGACGCGGGATAAGGTAACATGCGTTCCATCGAAGCCCGAGAAGGCTTTGGCCGGAGGGGTCCGCGGGTTTTGGGTTTGGGTTTGGTTTTGCTCCGGCGATCGCCGGTCGAGCCTGGGGTTTGGTCCTCCCGACGAGGACCGGAGGTGAGGTCGCGGTGGCGTTCACCCGAGTGGGCCGCGGCTAAGGTAGGAGAGGACCGTGCAGATGGGTTTGGGTCGCGGAGTACCGATGGGTCGCCGGTGGTTACACCAAAGAAGAGAAAGGAGGAGGAGGGGAGGATTACCTGATGGGTTCGGGTTCGGTTTCGGAGTGGCTCGCCGCTGCGTGAATCGTCGGGCCGCTGCAACTCCTTCCCCTTCTCTTTTATCTCTCTCTCTCTCTTCTCTCTCTATATAACTCTCTCTATATAACTCTCTCTCTCTCTTGGTTCTACCGTTCTCTTTCTCTCTCTAGATTCTTCATAAAGAGGGAAAGGGCTGTTATGGTGGTCAAGAGGGTTGGGGGATCAGATTGTTAAGGCTACATGTTGTAATGGTTGTTAATTCCTAATAAACAGTAGGGAATGAATGAAGAAAAGATCCGGTTATTCTCATAATTATTCCCTTTACTCCCCATCCGATGTTAAAGTTTTAAATATCGGGGAGAGAGATCTAAGAGGTCTAAATCTAGCTACAATGTTAGGAAACCGGTCCTAGGTAAAGTCGGCTCTGTTCCGGGCCTTGAACTGGACTCGGATGGAACCCGAATACGATTCGTCACCTACCGGGATAAAAAGAATAACTGGCCCTAACTCACAAACCGGAGGTCAGAATAGGGCTCGAAAGGATTCGTTGGAAAGGTCTCATCGACGTGAACGCGTCGGCGCTTGATACACAATTTTCTGACTTATGGATCTCTTGAAAAGAAGGAAATACTCAAAAATTTAAAATAGCAATTACTTATCACCCAGGTATCGGATCGACCCCAGCTCAGGCTCGTTGAAAAGGTCTCTCAGATCCCCACCCAACGTATCCATCCTTGCTGCGATCTGATTACCCGAACTTCCGTTGTAAATCAAACAATATTAAATGTCAGTTAATTTATAGATATTCTAGGGTATAACTACCGAACTGCCGAAACTAGCTGCGCATACACCCGATTACTGCACGGGATGCGCCATTGCGACCTGTTCGAAGCCATAGCAAAAGTGAACGTAAAATATTTCATGGGTTTACGACTTATTCTTCCAGAAAAAGCCCAAAGAAAAAGTCTGACTAAGAATGACGAAAATACCCAAGGTGAACTTTTATTATTCCCAAATTTAACACCACAGGTGTTACAGTTACTCTGATTTCGGACGCACCGGTGGCTCAGCCGGACGAGGCCATGGTCGACGGTGTCGTTGGTGAACCTTCCGCTTTGAGGGGTTGTGCACGAGTTAGGGAGGGGAAGCCTGCTTCAGTGCCTCGGAGGGTGAAAGGGAAAGCTGTGGCATCAAGGCCTGCACCAGCTACGTTGGCTCGTCCCCCTGCTTCACACTCAGAGCTTACCACCTTATACAGAAAACTTCTGGGACTACCCTAGGCTTGTCATCCAAAAGTTGTGGACGGTATTGAGGATGCGGTGAGCCTTCTTATGGTTTCTTCCTTCTTTCCTTTTTACTTGATATACTGTACTAATTTGTTGATCCTTGGAGCCAGATATCGACCCTTCTAGATATCGGGATCCGTAGTGGGCGCAACGACCTTTATAGAAAAGTCAAGAGCCTTGAGGAGGAACTTAAGGCGGCTCTGGGGCGCGCTGAGTCTGCTGAGAAGACAGTGAAGAAGCTCTCCGCCGGGTCCAAGAAGGATGAACGTTCGGCAGTGATGTGGTATACCCGAGCTGAAGGTTTTGAGAAGGACAAAGCCCTTGACGCGAAGAAGCTTGAGGATCAAGCGGTCATCGTCGCCACTCTGCAATCTCAGATCGCCCTGCATGAGCAGCTGGAGGAGTCGGTGACTGGCCTAGGACCCGAGTCACCGAGCTTGAGGAGAAAGATATGACTCGTGCTATTCAGCTTGAAGCAAGGGAATCAGAGGTTGCTAGTCTGCATGGGCGGGAGTCCGAGCTTCAAAAACAAATTGAGGAGCTGGCGGCGAGTAGTCAGTTATCTGCCATCGCATGGGAGCAGGAGGTTGCCAACCTTCGTGAGCGTGTTGCAGAGCTTGAGAAAGACTGCGGATAGTACTACACCGGATGGCTTGAGTCTTTAGATACCCTCAAAGCCATCAAGTCCACACGCACTTTGGCTCCGCCTGCTGCTACAAGGCCTTCTTGAGCCCCGTTTCCTTAACTTGTACTCCTCTTCTTTTTCGTTTGTTGTCGTTCATCTTGATGTAGTTGCGTACCTTGCTTAATAAATTGCACTCTTTATATTTGAGTTTTTAACTTTGTTTGTGTGAGAGCACTCCAGCTTGATAATTCGATGGTTCAAATTTTTGTGTTTGAGGGTGACAACTCTGAGTTGCTTTGAGTTTCCAGCTTGAATAAGCGGAATCGAAGTATTTGGGTTGACTTGGGTTGTCAGGAGTTTTTCTTATTTGACTTTGCCTTGAAGTGGCGTAGCCGAATTTGCTTCGAGCTTCCGACTTGAACTGGCGGAATCGAAGGCTTAATTTGGCCTGGGTTGCCAGGAGCCTTTTTATCAAAATTTTGCCTTGAAAGGGCATATCCGATTTTGCTTCGAGCTTCCGACTTGAACTGGCGGAGTCGAAGGCTTAATATGACCTGGGTTTCCAGGAGCCTTTTTATCAGGATTTAGCCTTGAAAGGGTATATCCGATTTTGTTTCGAGCTTCCGACTTGAACTGGCGGAATCAAAGGCTTAATTTGACCTGGGTTGCCAGGAGCCTTTTGGTGCCTCACACAGGCTGAATAGAATTTCAACAGACTTCAACTTGGAGAAAAATAGATATTTTATTGATAAACCAAATTCACGGTTACAAATTTCAGAGTTTGGTTAGGGATAGAAGATTTTCAAATGGGTTACATTCCAGGCTCGGGGTAGTCGCCTTCCGTCCTGGTCGATCAGCCTGTATGAGCCTTTGTTGCCTCTGGACTCTATGACGTATGGCCCCTCCCAAGACGGAGCGAACTTGCCACTAGCAACTTCCTTTGTGTTTGGGAAGACGGCTCTGAGTACCATGTCTCCCACACTGAACTCTCTTTTTTTTACTCTTCTATCGTACGCCCTCTTGATCTTCTGCTGGTAGTCGGTGACATAAGCAGCCGCTGAGTCCCTCAGTTCCTCCGCGAAGTCCAGGTCATTGATTCCGAGCTCATTGTTCATTCCAGACTCAACAGCCTTAGTCCTAACTGTGGAGTGGAGCGCTTCAGTAGGTAGGACAGCTTCGGAACCATATGTGAGGTGGAACGGGGAGAATCCAATCGATCGCCGCGGGGTAGTACGATACACCCATAATACTTTCGAAAGCATTTTCTCCCATAGACCTTTTCGAGGTCCCAACTTCTTCTTCAGAGTATCCATGATTGCCTTGTTTGATGCCTCGGCTTACCCGTTGCACTGTGGGTATCTAGGCGTCGAATAGAATAGTTTGATCCCGTAACCTTGGCAGATTTCTCTGAAGTTGTCTGAATCAAACTGGGCTCCATTATCAGCTATTAGTACCTTAGGAGACCCGAACCTTGAAAAGATATTGCCTCTGACGAACTTGATGACTTCGACATCGGTGATCCTTGCTAACGGCACTGCTTCGATCCACTTGGTGAAGTAGTCTGTTGCTACGAGGAGATACTTTTTCTGGGTTGGTGACGGCGGGAAGGGCCCCAGGAAATCTAACCCCCATTGATGAAAAGGCCACGGGCTCGTTAGGGGGTTTAGATCTCTTGCAGGGACGTGAATCTTCTTTGCATGTCGCTGACATTGCTCGCATCTTTTGACGAATTCTCGAGCGTCTTTGACCATGGTCGGCCAGTAGTATCCTTACAGCTTGACTTTACCTTCTAGCGATCTACCCTCGGTGTGGTTGCCGCATGCCCCCGAATATATCTCTGTAAGGATTCTTTGTGACTGTTCCTTGGATAGACACCGAAGGTACAAACCTCCATGTGACTGCCAGTAGAGGTCTTCTCCGTCGAGACGGAAGCGATGAATTTTCCTCAGAAGTTTCTTTGCTTGAACGGGGTCCTCAGGTAGGACTTTTTGCTGAAGATAGCTGATTATAGGCACCAACCATCCCATGGGCGCTTCAACCGTTATGTCGGCAATCAGGCCGGTCTGATGATGAAGGTTCACCCTTGGGTATTTTTGGAAATCGATCTTGATTTCTCTGACCTCTTGTTCATCCCCAAGAACTGAAGCTGCATTTGCGAGGGCGTCAGCGATTCGATTGTCGGATCAAGGGATCTCCTTGAATTCGACCTCCTGGAAGCATTCAGATAGCTTCCGCGCCATGGTCAAGTACTGCTGCATCCTGGTGTCCTTGGCTTTGTACTACCCCCCGATCTGCCTGACGATGAGCTGAGAGTCGCTATGAATAGTTATCTGCTAGATTGATAAGCTCAAGGCTATTTCCATGCCGGCAAGGATTGCTTCGTACTCGGCCTCATTGTTTGTGGCTGCAAAACCGAGCATAATGGATCGCTGAATCTTGTGCAGGTCAGGGGAGATGAGTAATATTCCGATTCCACAGCCTGCTGAGCTTGAGGCCCCGTCGGTGTAAAGGTTCCAGCCGGCCAATGGGTGGCTAGGAAGCGTGTGAAGCTCTACGGGTTCGCCTCTCCCGTCTTCATCCAATTCGAGTCAGGATTTTGATGTAGGCCGATTGGGTCTTCAACTGGGAAGTCGGTGAGGAAGTCTGCTAGCGCCTGCCCCTTGATCGAGACTCTTGGCTCAAAGAGCACTCCCAATGAGCTCATTTCTGTTACCCACTTGGCTATCCTCCCGGCGTGATCGGACCGATCGAGGATGTCCTTGAGGGGATGTTCTGTGGTGACTGTGACTTGATGAGCGACAAAGTACGGCCTTAGTCTTCGCGTTGCCATGAGCAGAGCTAAAACTACCTTCTTGACCCTTGAGTATCTTGTCTCTGCTGGAAGCAGAGCATGGCTAGTGTAGTAGATTGGGCGCTCGAGCCCGTCTCTTCGGCTTACAAGCACCGCACCGGTGGCTTGCTCAGAGACCGATAGGTAGACCCATAGGGGTTCCCCTAGCATGGGAGCTACCAATACTGGTGGCTGGACAAGGTAAGCCTTGATGTTTTGGAAGGCTTCTTCGCAGGAGCTATCCCATTTAGAGTTACTGCCCTTCCGAAGCCTCTCGAAGAAAGGCTTGCATTTGTCAGAGTGCTTGGATATGAAGCGATTCAGCGTTGCTAGACGACCGGTGAGTCGTCTAACCTCCTGTTCATTTGATGGTGTCAGCATCTCCTGGATGGCTCTAATCTGGTTCGGATTGGCCTCGATCCCTCTTTGTGTGATGAGGAATCCAAGGAACTTTCCGGATTTCACACCGAATGCGCACTTCTCAGGGTTGAGCTTCATCTTATAGTATTGCAGGACGTTGAATGTTTCCTCCAGGTCCTTGAGGTGATCTTCTCTTCTTCGGCTTTTGGTGAGCAGGTCGTCTATGTAGACTTCCACGTTCCGGCCAATTTGCTTCTCAAACATCTTTGTGACGAGTCGTTGATATATTGAGCCAGCATTCTTGAGGCCGAAAGGCATCACATTATAGCAATAGAGCTCACGATCCGTCACAAAGCACGTTTTCTCCTGATCGTCCTTGTGTAGGGGAATTTGATTGTATCCGGAGTATCCATCTACAAAGGACAGTAGCTCATGCCCTGCTGTGGAATCGACAAGTCGATTGATCAGTGGTAACGGAAAAGGATCTTTCGGGCAGGCCTTATTGAGAGTAGTGAAGTCAATGCAGACCCTGATCTTCCCATTCTTCTTTGGCACCGCGACGACATTGGAGATCCAAGTCGGGTACTTGACTTCTCGAATGAAGTTGGCCTGAAGGAGCTTGGCCACTTCTTCCCGGACTGCAGCAGCTCGTTCCGGCCTCATGGTTCTTGGCTTTTGTTGGATGGCGACGGCTTCGTCTTTGACATTTAGCCGGTGGCAAGCGACCTTGGGGTCGATGCCCGGTATATCTTCGAAGCTCCAAGCAAATATATCAATGTTAGCTCGGAGAAAGGTTGTTATTAGCTTCGCCTCTTCCTTGGACAAGGCAGCCCCAATGTATGTTTCGCGCGGCTGCCCACCTCCCCCGATCTCCACCTTGACGATGGGCTCGATCGAGGGTGAGTCATCCCACTCTCCTAGCGGTGGAACTGGAAGAGCTGGGTCTTTCGGTAATTGCTATTGCTTCGAGGTGCCGGCCTCGTTGGCCGACCTCTTGGATGGAAGGATGGATCGTGCTTTTTGTTTGGTGGCGACAGCTTCACAGGATTTGCTGGTCGCCTGATTCCCTCTGATGCATCTGATGCCTTCATTGGTGGAAAACTTGAGGAGCTGGTGGTAGGAAGAGATTACTCCCCCAAGCCGATGCAGTAAGGGCCTTCCTAGGATGATATTGTAGCTCAATATACCGTCACATACGGCAAATCGAGTGGAGACTCGAGTCTTCTCTGTCAATTCAACAGTAAATTTGGCCTCGCCAAGGACTTTGCCTTCACCCCCATCGAATCCGGTGATGATTAGAGGTAGATGCTCGAGGCTCTCAGCTCCGTGGCCAAGGCTTGAGAAACAGTTGCTGAACATGATATCCACGGAGCAACCGGTGTCGATCAGAATCCGGCTGACTGGTACTCCGTCGACTTTGAGCTGCAGGACGAGCGGGTCCTGGTGCGGTAGAATTACTCCTTCCAGATCACGAGGCGTGAAGATAATCGCCGGCCAGGGCAGCCCGGGCCAAGGCTGCTCGACCCAAGTTTCTTGCACGTTGGCTGCCCGGCGGACGTTGTGAATTCACCTTTCGAGGCGTTCCACTTCTTTGCCAGAGGGTGCTTGTCTATGTAAGTGTCCATGAACAACATTTGCTCGGAGGCTTCTGCACCCTTGTATCATGTTGACTTCCTTTCGCTTCTGCTGCTGCCTTTCTTTCTCTTGCCTTGGTTCTTTATTGGCGATATAGCCATCAAGTCGCCCTTCCTGGACCAAGTCTTCGATGTGGTGCTTCAACCGCCAGCAGGTTGAAGTCGGGTGCTCGTGGCTGCGATGGAATTCGCCGTAGACGGTCGTATCCTTGGTCTGCTCCGAGTTTGGAGGAAGGGGTTGCGGCCACTTGCAGAATGGCTCATTCTGGAGGTAGGCGAATATATCCTCGATTGAGGTGTTCAACTCAGTGAACACCCTCTGCTCCCTCGTAGCTCTCCTTCTTCCTGCTGGAGGGACTTTTGGTTCCTCATTTTGACTCTTGGCTGGTTTCTTCTCGTCGGATGCCGCATTGGCATGCTTCTTGTAGCGTGCATCTCTCGGGGCTTTGTCAGCATTCCTGTGTCGTGAGTCGCAAGGTTCGCGTGGCTCGCACAACTTTCTGGCTCGATGGTTGTCCTCCATACCTATCTCTCGTTGCACGCGTTTGAACATCGCCTCCAAGGAGCTCGGAGGATGTCAGATAAAATCTGTATAGACGTGGAGTTCCGGTCGGATGGCATTCTGGAATGCCAATATAATGGCCTCCTCATTTTGGTAACGGCCAGTGAGCTCAGAATGCTCATTGTGAAACCTGGTTGTGAAGCTCCTTAGGGATTTATCGGAGCCCATCTTTAGCCGGTAAAGAGTATCCAGCTTCTTTTCTGGCTTCAGGTTAAGCCGATAATGATCTATGAAGAGTTCCACCAGTTCTTCAAAAGTAGCCACCGCACCGGTGGGCAATGTGTGGTACCAATCGAGGGAAGGCCCCTCGAGGCTTCCCGCAAACATATGGCAAAGAACATAGTTCTCATACTCGTATGGCGTCAGGGCCTGCTTGTAGGCTAGGATGTGAAGAGCTGGGTCTCCCTTGATGCAGTTGAACTTGGGCAGACTTGGTGTTCGCCAACCTACAGGGAAAGGGGTTGTGAGCACCTCGGGATGAAGAGGCCTCGCTGAGGCGATTAATAGTCTGCGATCTTGATGGCGGCGTCCCACATTGGTGGTTTGCCTTCGTCGGTTGAGTAGCTCATGTGCATCTGACATTCTTGTATGTGAGTGAACGGGGCATCCAGTGGACCCCGTTGATTCAGGCGACTTCTCTCGACGGTGGCTCGAAGCGCCATCGATGTTGAGACGATCCCACACCGTTTGTTTAGGTGCTTGCGTGGATGCCTGATGCTTTTCGGTATGAACCCTCCTTGGTTCTTCGAGGTGATAACTCGCAGCTGGGTGAGTCTTTAGTGGGCCTTCAGTCACAGTAGGAGAGTTGAGGATCATAACCCTCGCCTCTCAGCTGCCTTCTTCAAGGAGTCTCTCTCTTGTTCGAGGGCCGCATTCTTCTTGAGGAGATTTAGCAGCTAGAAGTCAGCAGCCGAGATCTCGTATGTAGCC
Organism: Chamaelirium japonicum; assembly: GCA_947650365.1. Classification (NCBI taxonomy): domain Eukaryota; kingdom Viridiplantae; phylum Streptophyta; class Magnoliopsida; order Liliales; family Melanthiaceae; genus Chamaelirium; species Chamaelirium japonicum. The sequence continues at coordinate 28,218,232 of OX393558.1, read as the reverse complement.
TGAGGCTCACTCCCTTGAATAGCGTGTTCTTTGCCAGATCGACGCCTTGGGGATGACGGGTCTCGCCGATCGCTGTGCCCTTCTGGATGGCTGCCTTGCGGCCCCAGCTGCTCTCGAATATTTCTTCGGTTGGTTGCAACCGAGACTTCTTGTTCTTCTTCGATCAGTATATCGTTTGTTCATTCAGCACCCGCCTTTGGTGGGTTGGTGCTGGCCTTCACCATTGAGCGTGTTGATATCGGCGTGATGAAGGCGTTGAGGTTGATTTGGAGGAGGGCTTGTGGCTCATCACCACAAGCTGAACAGGAGTCGGTAGAGGTGTGGACGTAAGACCTCTATCGATATCCCACAGACGGTGCCAAAGATTATGGGGGGAAATTTCTGAGCCGCCTTGATCGGAAACCCCGCCCCACAACCTTGATTGAATATGGACGGTTTGCAGAGTTAAGGAGGTGGGAGGATAGATAGAGAGAGTAAAGAGTGATGACACCAGGATTGGTGACGGATTTCGGTCTTACGACCTACGTCTCCGGGCGAGAGGTGCCACCTTATCTTCACTATAATTCGAGTAAAATGAGGGGTGAGCGTTCTCTTGACAGGCCAAGAGAAGCTTCGTACAGTGGGATTGCACGGAGCAACTAGAAGAGAAACAAGAAGGGGAGAATTGAGCTCTAGCACTTGCTCTGGAATCCTCCACCTCTGATTGAATGACCAACCCCTTTTTTGAATGCCTTGGGGGTCCTTTTATAGCGTAGGCACGTGCCCATATGGCAGTGATGACGTGGCGTTGATGACGTGGCACTAGTTCTGGGCCTCCTTGCTGGGCCCTTATTGGGCCGTTGTTCGGGCCCAATAAGGGGGAGGGCTTGATCTGCGAGCCCCGTAGAGTGGGCCCATGAGACCGAGCGGGCTTACCCACTTGGGCCGTTGCGTGGCCCCATGTCGCTCTGATCCGGTCTGGTACAATTTTTGCACCCACAAAGTATATTTTAAGAAGTCCAATTTTAAGTATAAGATGAAAGAATGTATACGTAAGACGTATAAGGTTGGAGATTTTGAGGAGAAGTAGAGTGTACTAATTTTAGAGTATGGACTGCAAGGAAATGAGTGGCTCAATCAACTCTATCAAATAAGAACTTCTTGGGTGCCTGTTTACAATCGGTGCATGATTTTTGCAGGGATGAATACTACGGGGCGTAGTGAAGGGATGAATGCCTTTTATGATATGTACATCACATCGAAAACTAATCTTAGAGACTTCGTGAAGAAATATGAGACGGCAATGGAAAGAATTGTGAAAAGAGAAAATGATGAAGATTTTGAATCCGAGCACAAATATCGGATTGTGGATGATGATGCCTACCTCTTAAAGCATGCAGCAAAATTATGTACAAGAAATGTTTTTGAGAAATTCAAAGAAGAATGGAGTAGGGTTAATCACTATGGAGTTGTAAGTGAGGAACATAGTATAGAGCATAACACATATAGAGTGAAAGCAAAGAAAGGTGACCCCGAGGAATTCCTTGTGAGGTTAGACCTGATAACATTAGAAGGTGGGTGTGAATGCCAATATTTTGAATTTAAGGAATATTGTGTAGGCATATACTTAAAGTGTTTCTTAAATTGGACATCGATGATATACCCACCCACTTTCTTCGTAAAAGGAGGATGCAAGAAGCCAACAAATTCAGGATCATAGATGGAAAGACTTTAGTAAATGGGCATGAGCATTCAGAAGCATTAAGACTTAGCCATATGTGTAGACATGCTACTCAACTTGCATGTTATGCAGCAAAGTCAGATAAAACCTACACGATGTTCATTGAAGGAATACATGAGCTTTCAGAGAGGATTTCTGAAGTTGAAAGTGATGTGGAAATAAGTGAATATACTCTTGAACCTTCGGTTGATGCTTATAATTCAGCACAAGTGTTACTTTTAGATCCAAATATTTCGCAAACAAAAGGAAGGAAAAAGGATGATAACAGAAAAGAAAAGATTCGCAATTCTTGTAGATTGAAAAGTGGTATTGAAAAGGCACAAAAAAAGAAGCAAAGAAACTGTGCACTATGCAAGGAGTTTGGACATGACAAACGGATTTGTCCTGAGAATCCGAATAAAAAAAAGAATGATTCAACAAAGCAAAGTAAGTAGAATACTGTTCTACTTGTGCAGTTTCAATTATATAACTTATGTTATTGTATTTTTTTTATATTAAAATCTCAGATGATGAGACAGTAGAAGAATTTGGAACAGGATGCGGAAGTGAATACGATGACTAAAATATTTTGGTAAGCACATGTAACTCTCAATAGTCTGCTCTCAATTTGTACCAACAATCGATTTATGCTCTTCTTTCAAATTAACTCATCTATATCTGTTCTGCAGATGCCTGTAATATTTACAACTAGTTCTATTCAGATTCTTCTAGCTGATGGGTCGATTTGGGATTGTTGTTAGCAAGTAGATGGATATAATTGCAAGGATAAGGATGGCTTGCTCTTTATTTGCTGAAGTTTTGATGCTTGTTATGTTATAGTCACTTTCTTCTATAAACTTCCAATACAAATGAGATAGTAGCTTGCTCTGGTGATTGTTGTTTATTGAATAAATGTTATTCTACATCTGTTTTTTCTTTGAGCTATTATCTGGATTTTTTTTGCCATGATAACTATTAATGTTATACCATTTGCATTGTTTTGAGGAGGTGGTGTCTTACAAGAGATCTGTTGGGTATATGATTTCTGTAGTAGAATTTTGTCTTATGGTGTTCAAAAAGAAATTTGTTGTCAATTACAATCTTTGGGTGGCCCTTTAGTAGGAGCTGTTCAAGACTGTATTGTTTATTAGATTAAGAGATGGTAAGTAATCATAGAGTGAATAAGGTTTTTGGGTTGGCATTACTTGTCTATTTATTAGGATGGTGTCAAAGAGGTTACGAGATTGAAAGAAGCTTCATGTAAACTAACAGATGTTTTCGAGAGGAAAAACGATAGCGAGTAGCATTTTCCGTAATAGAAGAGCATTGCAAGGGCTTATCTAGCCGACTACATTCATCGTAGAATTTTGTGTGTCCACCACAAAGCATGTATCTAATTCTCTAATTGATCGAATGAGAAACAAATTGAGTGGAGTTGCCAAACTTCCCATACGTGGGTTCGGATCTCTTGTCAATCGCGCACCCCACTTGAGCTCGATGTTCATCACAGTCACTGGATGGCTGGCTACCCGACAAGTTAATAAGTTGCACACGACGAATGAGCCTGATGTGCATCACAGCCACTAGATGGCAGGCTGTGAATCCCATACCAGAGAAATGCTATTTAGCCCGAAGGTTTTCACGATTCCGCTCAACCCGATTGGCGTGGCAACGTACAAGTGGTGGGGGTAGGGATTTAAATGTGTTAGTGAGATTCAACCACCACTCATATGCTGCCATGTCATTCGGGCAGAGCGGAATTGGTAAAAATTTCGGGCTGAAAAGCATTCTCCCCATACTAGACAACTGCACAAACATCATGAGGCACTAGGCAGTAATATAATGCTATTTGAACATACAAAGGACATACTCTCAGACATACACCACCGGACATACACACCACTGCAGTATGTCTAAGAGTATGTCCGTAGTATCTTCAAATAGCATGCATGAGAATCCGGATGAGACCATAAATTAAGGGGGTTTGGTGAATGGCTCGGCTCAAAGCCGTGTACCCTCTATTCTCTAAAGGAACAAAAAAAACTCATCCGGCTAATAGCTAGACTAACCGCATATATGACAATGGTGACATTCATCTCTAATCCTGATCATCCATTTAATAAAATCCGACGGATATTGTCCCGTGTTAATAAAGGTAGCAATCCTTTGTGTTTCCGGATCCCAACCCTATATATATATATATATATATATATATATATATATATATATATATATATATATATATAGAGAGAGAGAGAGAGAGAGAGAGAGAGAGAGGTGTTACGTTGCGTTGTGCGCTGCGCGGCCTGGAAAATGCGATGCGAGATTCTAGTCGTCCGATCGCGCGGATCGGTTGCGAACCGCGCTCAAATCCCCCGCCCGTCAGATCCAATCGACCGACCGTCTGATCCCGTGCACGCACAGCCACCCGGGCGTGTTTGATGGGTTGTTCGATTCCCATCCGTTGGATCAATGGGAATCGAACAGACCAAAATAGTTTTCGCTGTTACTGTAGCGGCTACACATAAGACTTGGGGTTTTACTCTATCAGACACTCCCACTTGCTCCACTACTCCCCTTGCATGTGAGCTAAACAAGCCTTAATCTTCTCTATTGTGATAAGCTTCGTCAACGTATCCACAAGATTCTGACTTGTATGGATCTTCACCAGGTTTATCAGTTTCTTTTTTAACTTCTATATTAGTGAAAAATGAATATCTATGTGCTTCGTCTATGCATGATAAGTTGGGTTCTTTGCAAGAAGAATTGTGCTTTGATTGTCGCTATATAGAATGCAAATTCCCTGCTCCTTTTTCATCTCTTTCATGAAGTTATGCAACCATATCATTTCTTTGTCTGCCTTTGTGCTCGCATCATACTCTGCTTCTATCATTGAGAGTGCTACAATATCCTATAACCTTAACACTCAACTCATAGCTGCACTTCCTAAGATAAATTAAACACATACCCTGTAGTGCTCCTCCTGTCGTCCAAGTATCCTACCAGATGTGAATCGACATACCCGTGTAGTATGATCTCACATAACCACCATAGTACAATGCTAAACTTTGATGTCTCATGATCCATTTCATCGCTTTCCAATGATCCATGTCTGGGTTGTTCATGTATATATTTGCTTACAACTCCTACTGTTTCAGCAATGTCTGGTATTTTACACATTATGACGTACATCATACTCTCAATTATTGATGCATACAGTAATATGGTCATCTCCAGGTTCTCTTCTCGTATATTTACACTTAGCTTCTTGGATATCTTGAAGTGAACTCCCAATGGAGTATTAATTGGCTCAACTTTTATCATGTTAGATCTCCTGAGTACTTTTGTAATGTACTCCATCTGAGATAATTTTGGCTTTTTCTTCTGTCTATCTCTGCAGATACACATCTCGAGGATTTGAATTGATGCACTAAATCCTTCATATCATACTTTTATAAGAGTTTTTGTTTTAGCTCTGTGATCTCATGCATGCATGATCCCACAACAAGCATGGTATCCATATACCGTAGTAAAATAATATAGGACACATCATAATCTCCGAAGTAGCAACAGTTATACACTACACCTTGTGAATCCAGTTTTCTCTATGAATCTATGAAATCTGATATATCATTGTTTTGTCACCTGCTTCAATCCAGATAAGCTCTTCTTGAGCTTACACACTATGTCTTCCTTACTAGTTTAAGTGTATCATTATGATTGTTGCATATAGATTGATCTTTTCTTTTAAATCTCCTTATAGGAATGTCATCTTCATATATAGCCGCTCAATCTAGATGTAGATCCTCCATCATCACAATGCTCAATATTGATATGATAGTAATCAAATTGACCATCGGTGAAAATACCTCTATGTTCTCAATGTCTTCAAATTGTTATAAGCCTTGCACCACCATCATGGCCTTGTAACGCTTTGATCCATCGTATTATTCCTTCATTATGTAGACTAAATTGTTACCCAAAGATTTTATGCCTTTAGATAGTCTCACAAGATCCCAAGTCTGGTCCTTCTCCAGTGACTTCATCTCATTGTACATGGCATGCTCTTACTTTTCCTTGGTCTCTACCTATAATGCTTTCTCATAGCATCCATATTCATCACCATCTATCAACATCAAATAATTGAGTGAATATTCATATCTGATAGGGGTTGACTGAGTACTCATGATCGATCCTCTTAGTTTTGGTGCGGCCGCATGCTCTTCATGTATGTTCCTCTTTTGAGAAATACTGCGTAGATAATAGGATCAGAGATAGAAGAAGATTTTCAATACATTATTCAGGCACATTCATATCTGATAAGAGGAGTCTTCTATCTCTCAGTTTTGGTGGAGCCGTAATGTGCCTTCCTTCTTACTATGCATTGTCACCATGACTCCTCTAGATACCTTCCATGAGTCACGTGTGAAAGTTGTTTGTATTTAGAGTATTCTAACTGACCAACATATAGTATATTCCACTTTAACAATGAAAAAAACCGCATGTCCTTCAATTTCAATAATGTCCTATTGGATATGTGGACTTGTACATCTCCCTTTCCAGCAATAGTACAATATTCGTCATCACCCAGATAGATCCTGTCAATATTTTCTTTCATATATGAATGCAAGATATCTTTTCATAATATAGCATGGAACAATACGACCTAGTTAATCACTCATGACTTGTCATTGGTGACCAAAGAAAGTATTCAGACTTCAGAAGAATCGATCATTACCATTTGTGAGGTTGACTAAATATTTGCTCACCTTCGGAGTGTTCTCCTATAACTTCTTTACTAACTTACAGTCTCTTTTAAAGTTTCATTCATTCTCACAATTCTAGCACCCTTAAGTTCATTAATTCCTTGTAAAGGTCTAAAGCTGTTCTTTCTGGATCTTGACCTATTGTTCTAAGGTCATCCATCTTTCATCGTCAATCTTTCTCTTTCATTCATAATCAATGCATTCCTTGACATCTCTGCAAAGGATCCTAAAGATTTCCTTTGTGCCTTTTCTCTTAGAAGCCCCACAATATCGTAAAACTTCAAGTTCTCCAAACTAGAGGAATTACTCACCACCATCATCAGCTTTTTCAGCAAACTAGAAATCCTGAGAGAATCAACAGAGCCCTAATTTCATTATCAAAGCTGATCTTAATGGATTCCAACTGATCCATGAATGTGTTGATCATCAACTGTGCCACGCTTCCATTATCCAACGTCTTCATGTTGAATAACCTCGATCTTCATCAAGAAGACTTTAATTGAGACCGAGGGTTTCTCATAAACCTTCAACATCAATTCCATCAATTTTATCTTGATATTAAATGCCACATGTGAGGATATGGATAATAGAATCGTATCCAACGCGTTCATGTCTTCTCCTACTCATCTTCTATCATATTCTTTGGTTTCTTTGATTTTTCTCTAAGATGAAGATAAAGATCTTTTTGATAAGGATAATAATTTATCTGTATCTTCAAGGGTCAAAAGTTTGTTCTATTGAACTTGTCGATTCTCATATTTCCTTCTTCCGACATTGCTTATGATCAAAACCTTGATGCTCTAATATCGATCGTCGAAATATAGATCCCACATATTATGGTGATTGTATTGCTTGTCAAGATATCATTTTGCTTGAACAGACGTACATGATTGCCAGACAATCCAAAACAACAATAGTATTTCACAAGAGAAGAAACAAGATGCAAACACAAATCACATCAAGAGAACACATAGATTTATCAAGGTTTGGCAATGATGCATATGTCGTCCCTTCACTTCTGATTCCACTTTGCTTTAAAATAATGGAGTAAATTATCCTTTTTTTTTGTACAAAAAAAAAATCACAAGAGAAGAAACAAGATGCAAACACAAATCACACAAAGAGAACATATAGATTTATCAAGGTTTGGCAATGATGCATATGTCGTCCCTTCACGTCTGATTCCACTATGCTTCAAAATCATGGAGTAAATTACCTTTTTTTTTTTGTACAAAAAAAAAATCACAAGAGAAGAAACAAGATGCAAACACAAATCACACCAAATTAAAGAACACATAGATTTATCAAGGTTTGGCAATGATGCATATGTCGTCCCTTCACGTCTGATTCCACTATGCTTCAAAATAACGGAGCAAATTACCTGATTACAAGAATATCCCATTTTTTCCCTCCCAAGCCCTCAGGTTCTTTCCAAACCCTAATCTAGAGAACACTAATCTATCCACTTACCTTTATATTTCTCACAACCCTATATATACATTAGGGTTTCAATATGTTAAAGTCCAAAATCCAAAACAATTAGAGTTTCTGATATAGTTAAATCAATCAGTCAGCACAAACTTGTTGATCTGTCGGTTGGCTTAACCCTGGGTAATCACCGTCGCGAATAATTCTGATTGATCTGGCTAATATCATATTGGTCTTCCACTAAACTATGTTTCATGTACCCGGGACCAATCGGTCTGTATAGACCTATCAACTGGTCGGCTAATGAGTTTCCACTGTTCTTCTGCTTTAGTTGTAGCTTCGATCATGTTTTTGTGTCTCCTTGTGATCAAGATCCACACATAAAATATTCTTGCATATTTCTCATATTACTAGAGAGGCCAATCGTGTGGCCAATTGGTTAGCAGTTGATTCTCCTCGTTCAGGCCATGACAACATCTACTTTGGCAACCTTTCTTACCCACTTCAGGAGTTAGAGTGCACAACGATTATTGGGGGCTTCTTCATTTGCATGATTAAGTTATCCTTCAGATTTACCCACCAGGGGATTGGAGAGTTGGCAAGCAACTGATGCTTTGGTGATGAGGTTGTGGGTTCAACTCTTCCTCCCCTCGATTTACCCAGGAGTGAAGTGGGAATTGCCGAGTGGGTCGGGCTTCACTCCCGGAGGGATTAGTCCGAGCCTGAAGTGGGCCATTGCCCGAAAGGTTTCGGGACACCCGCCGATGTCAAAAAAAAAAAAAAAGTTATCCTTCAGATTTCATGCCATACTATTGTATCCTTCCAACATAAATAAAATAGCTTCACATGTTGTAACGTTTTTTGTTGGTACATGATTTGTGTGTTTTCATTATGGAAAATGATATTTGGGCATATGTTGTTCTACACGTATCGGGGATCATGTGTCACAACATGATGACCCGATTCAGATGGAAAATTGTATAGCTAAAGGATACTAGTCTCTTAATATTAAGTCCTTCCGCAGTGACTTGAGCAAAAACATTAGATAAGTATTTGATCGATTGAAAAAATGATCATAATCAATCATACAAGATTAATATTAAAAATAAAAAAATTAATAAATTTATCAAAGATATTGAATTCATTATTGTAAGCTTGAATTTATGAGCCTTTAGATAGCAAATGTTATTCAACTATCTAACGATCATTCATATAATTAGCAACAAGTTTCCCGATCAGAAAAAATCTCTAGTTCACAAAATTAGACATTTAGCTAAAAATTCATATCATCTATATAACATGCTACGACTATTCGCAGTTGACTAGGACAAAAAGGTATGGGATAGATCTAGCCGATCAAGATCTAGAGAGAGAGAGAGAGAGAGAGAGAGAGAGAGAGAGAGAGAGAGAGGGAGAGAGAGAGAGAGAGAAGAGAGAGAGAGAGAGGGAGAGGGAGAATTCAAACGAGCCCTCTCTCCAAAGAGAGAGAGAGAGAGAGAGGGAGAGGGAGAATTCAAACAAGCCCTCTCTTCCGTTTGTGAATACGGCTCTCTCATAAATCCTATTAAAAACCTACTATAATGATAATAAATACATATTCAATGGCATTTAATGATCATTTGATGTTAATTAGTACTATTTTTGGAATGTTAATTAATACTCTCTCTCTCTCTCTAACAAGTGAATCACACCCCGAGTGCCAACAATATCGAGTATTTACTAGTAATGAATATATGACATATTACATCATTAATTTTATATATGCAGTGCCTATGTACATGGTTGAACCACAATAACCACTATATCCCCAAGTTAAATTTCATAGAATTTTTAAGTTTTTCTACATTGATAATTATATGTTTTTTAATTTATTTGGACTTCTACTTTATAATGTAGAGAGAGAGAGAGAGAGAGAGAGAGAGAGAGAGAGAGAGAGAGAGAGAGAGAGAGAGAGAGAGAGAGGATTTTAGATTATTTTCAAATTATTAAGCGATTGATAAAAAAAGATAAGGACCCTAATAGCGAATCCATGGTCTCTCTCTTCCTCTTCTCCATCATTCTAATCATTATCTATCCTAACTTACCCGTGGGCAGTAGCATGTCCTTCTTCTGCAAGAGATATCTCTTTATTTTTTATATATCACATATTATTTTTACTTATGTATCTTTGGATTATTTATTATTGCTTCAAAACGACTAGCACCAACACCAGCACCACAATAAAACCTTTATGAAGAGTGTGGACAACTGAGCTAGTCGGTAGAGTTTAAATTTTCCCAAGTCGATCGGCCATGATCGCGAGCTTTGTATGGGCTTGGCATGCATCACAACCACATTTTTTGAGTCCCCTTACCATCGTGCGGCTGTGATGCACATTGAACCCACTCTAATCAGTAGGGTTTGATCGGTTGCTTAATAGGTATGTGTCTCACGATTGTCAAATTTGCTCTAGTATGATGATATGATCCTCGTCAAGGATAGAATTATTTGCATCCTTTAGTGGACTTACGCAAGCTTTGAATTATTTGCATGTTTTATGAAGACAATAATCAATGTCAAAAGCTCATAAACAAATGTCGGCAAACCATTAAGACCAAAAACAAGTACATGAAGGTCAGTGACGAAGACTCCTAATCTCCTTGGCTTCTATGGTGCTATAGTTTATAATAACCCCACCAAATGACTCGATTGCTACATATAGTCTAATCTTAGATGGCTAGTTTTGTTGCTAATCAATCCATTGAGTAGCTTTCTATTGGATTCCATATCCCTCTGCCTCCTGCTTTCAGTGGCGGGCCCATGAATTTCTAAATTTAAATTTATTGGAGGGCCCTGGGTAAAAATTTTCTTAAAATTTTAAAACCTCAAAAGGATCCTCCATGAATTTTGACAACTTTGGGGGGACCATGACCCCCCCTCAGCCCCCCTTGGTCCGTCCCTGCCTGCTATGATATTTTACCTCTAGTGAAACGATTTGTTTTTTGCCGGTCACTGCCTTGCCATCATCTGAGTGCTCTCATGTATTTTATATGTTTTGATTATGTTGTATTCTGTGCCAACACCTGAGTGCTCCAAAAGACCGACTTTGTGAAGGAAGGAGAGCACAATAAGTATATTAAGATAGGCCACTCCGCTCCCCTTACCATGATGCTGGAATTTTCCAATAGGATAGTCACTTTCAAATTACCTTCTCAAATGAAAAGAACCCATGAACAACAATGAGAAGTTTCCCAAAGGCCAAAGGCTTGGCATATAGGCTTGTTTTTCGAAAAAAATAAGAGAATAAAACAAATATGAAGTTTCTGGAAAGCCAAGGGTTTTGACTAGTGGACTTGCTTTTGGAAAGAAAAAAGAAAGGCAGTGAGAGGCTTCTTGAATGCCTACATAGGTTTGCCTCAGTGGGCTTGTTTCCTGACCATAGATAACAAAAATATGTTCTTGAACCACAACCTCCCAATTGAGGAGTAAAGTCTCTCATCATTCTGTTGATTGCCTTTGTTGGTATAGCTCCTCTTTTCTTTTCCACTGAGCTTTTCTTTTGTAGGGACTGAATGTATCTCTTAATATGCTGGAGGGCGATACCATTCTCGACACAGCTTCATCTATCGGTTTCTTTAGTAAAGGAACGGATTCAAAATAATTTTTAGCTCAAATCCGTGAGTTGAAAGGGTTGAGAGCTTCGAAATCTTGAGACTCGACGGTCTTTTGTTCTTCTTGTTAGAGCTTCTGGGATTTTCGAATTAGGTTGTGTTGGTCGGGGTTTCCTTTTAGATGTTTGGTACCTCTTAGGCACAATTTGTATATTATATTTACTTTAATAAACTGGTAGGGGTCAAGGCTAACTCCCCCTCCCCCATCGACTAAGAGGGATTTCTTAAAAAAAACCTCACAATAAAACCAGAGTCCTTCACACTGGCTCATACGCACGCGCTTAGTCTCACTAATTCTCGTTCCCAGCACTCTCGCTTTGGCGGGCTTGGATGCCTTCGTCCCGGCTCAACCTGATCCTCCATCCATATAGGGATTGGTCTAAGTTTCTTACTACTGTGATAAAAAAAGGGGTTATTTTGACTTTGCCCCCCAAATTTTGCCTTGAATTAGTCTTTACCCCCCATATTTCATTGATTAGACTTTACCCCCCGAAACAAACTGTTCGGTCAGCTCACCATCTTAGATAAAGGGTGAGCTGATAGAAAAGAAATAAAGTTTTGGGGGTTGAGCTGACGGAAAATTTAGTTTTGGGGGTAAAGTCTAATTAATGAAAAGTATAGGGGGCAAAGTCTAATTCAAGGCAAAATTTGGGGGGCAAAGTCAAAATAACCCAAAAAAAAAACATGGGTAAATTATAAAAACCTCGTTTGAACTGTACGCCTTGTTTCACATTGATTCTTTAAATTTTTTTAGAGCAAATTGATCCCTAAGCTATGCTCGATCTACGTTTAGCCCCCTATGTCAGCTTCAACCATCAAACTTTAACTTTTATTCCAATAATACCTTTGTCCTAGTGAGCATAAGTTAACAATTGAGAGTATTTTTGGAATAACAACATTTTATCTTATTGAAAATTAATAATGGGTTTTTTTACCATAGAGTTAAATTTAGCGATTGTAGGCTGAGGGAGGGGGGGTTAAATGCTGACGGCCCATAGTTCAACATTTTGTTCACAAAAATTTTGAGGGACCAATATGCAACGAGGTTTATAGTTCAGGGGAGGTGTTTGTAATTTGACCTAAAAACATAAAATCCGATGAAAGCTCTGATTGATCCTTGAAGAATACAAGGGATAAGACTACTCGGGCCCCCACAATGTTCAGAGTCCATGTGGGAATTGGGCTTCGAGTCGTCAGTCCCGCAGTGAATGGGCCGGGCGTGGGCGTGGGCATGGGCATGACAGTCCATCGGTCACATGAAATGGGCCTATGGTTAAGAGTACTGCCAATGTAGAGCATCTCCAACGGTCTCCTAAGTGCCTTCCCTATTCTAGGAGCGCCTAGTTGCCACATATGCAAAAGTAGGGTTTGATCCCATCCGTCCGTTGCACCCTGGCCAGATCTATAAGTTTATACTAGGCGATAAAATACCGTAAAAACCTGTGTAGTGGGGACTAGCGATAGCAGAGAATCCACTCATCAATTGTGATGAACGGGTTAGCAGAAAGTTATATTTGTGAGTAATGTAGGAGTCTGTTGCAGCCGGATTTTCTTCTCCCGCTCGCCACTTCCTGTGTAGGAGTGGATCTTAGGAGCCCGTTGGGGATGATCTTACGTTGTTCCTTAAACCTTCTCTCTAACCTCATTTTCATTAATATTTATATTTTAATCTAGTAGACATATATTCTAATTTAAGGTTTTTTTTTAATATATGAGGCTTTTGGCTCTTGAAATTAAGCCCAATGGTTATAACATTAATTGCTAGATATCCTCACGCCCCAAAACACATATATGATACCATGTTAGATACCCTCACGCCCCAAAACCTAGGTTGTAAGAGGAGGTCCACAGTGGGTATATTAAGTGGGTGATAGATGCGGATGCGCGCCTCCTCTCGCCCCGCATGCTCCGCTTGAGGGGGGGTGTTGAGGAAGTCCACAAATTAGTCTTACATCGGTAAAAGAGGCACCTAAGGCCCGCTTAATATACCCACTGTGGACCACCCCTTACGACCCGGGTTTTCGGGTGTGAGAGTATCTAACATGGTATCAGAGCTAGGGTTCACCGTCTCCTGCTCCAAGTGCTCCCCACCGATTGTTCTTTGCCACACATCCTCCACGTGGGAGGATTCTTACCACCTGTGCTACGCATGACGGGGAGCGTTAACTGATAGTCCCACATCGGTAAGAGAGTCACCCATCACCTACTTAATATACCCGCTATGGACCTCCCCTTACGACCTAAGTTTTTGGATGTGAGGGTTTTTAACATTAATGAATAAATCTTTAACACCTCTTGGAATGGCTAAAATCCTCATTCATCTGCCCTCCAAATAACAAAACACACACAAGAAAGAATTCCAGTGGTTAAATTCTCAAAAACAAATTCAGTGGTTAAATTCTCAAAAACAAATCCAGTGGTTAAGCCACTCAGACTCTTGTGGTCTTGTTCTAGGTAGTATAAGTGGGAATATTGCTTCTCTCTAACATTGACTTATATATAGCTTGTAATTTAGATGAATGTAATTCTTTTTAGGGGACTTAGTGATCAGTCCCAATAACAAGTTCTGACTTAACAATAAGGATATGAGCAAGTCCAATTTTACATCAGGTTCCTGGACAAAGAAAAGAGCAGTCAGATTGAATGTAAAAATGATATAAGTGAGAAGCACATGTCGTGGTTGTGTGTAATAGTATTCTTCCATGTATAGTAGGGAACGGTCCAAAGGGACTTAATGCTAATAGTAAACATTAGCCGTCTAATCTCAAACAAGACTTGTTATAGTGATTGATCACTAAGTTTTCTTTATTTTTATTGGATATTTATCTTCTACACTCATCTTGTGGATTCTTTTCTAGTTTAATAGAACCTTGGAGGCTTCGCTCCCTAGTTGCATGGGAAACCGATAAAGTAGGTCTCCCTTTTTGCCATTAGCCACTAGGTTTTTCGATCGATAGATCCCTCTCTTTATGAATTAATTTAGTCTAGCCATTGACATCAAACATAAAAGGGTTGATTTTAGGTTGAAAGTTAGTTGGAAAAATTATTTCAATCTTTTTTTTTAGTTCGACTCAATCAAAATTGTGTTCCATAGGTTACTCAATCTTAGTGTGATAAAATTTTAGAGAGAGAGAGAGAGAGAGAGAGAGAGAGAGAGAGAGAGAGAGAGAGAGAGAGAGAGAGAGAGAGAGAGAGAGAGAGAGAGAGATCCTTCAGGTGGGTGGGGGGGGGGGGGGCACCTACTGTTTTTATAGCACAGCTCGACCCAACTTTTTTTTCTTCAAGAAGTCCCTCCAATTGTGGGGGAAGAGTTTGGCCTTGACCCCAACCGATTTATTAAGTTTCAAAAAAGAAGTTACATGGAATAGCTAATAGGCAATGCTAAACAAGAACATCCCAAAAATCCCACAAGATAAAAAAGGGCCCCCAAGTCTCGACAATTTGAAGCTCTTGACTTTTCCAAATCTCGAATATGAATGAGTAGAGATCGCCTTAGTACCATCAACCTCAAGTGGCAACGATAAGCCAAGAGAAGAAGCTATATTGAGGATGGTGTTGTCCTCCAACATATTAAGCGAGAGGATCTTCTCTTCATCGACCATCAAGAGTTAACATCTGACCCTGAGCCTCTGAAGATAAAGGAACTGATTCACCAAAAGTTTGAATCAACTATCGTGCACTCCTCCAGACTAGCTTCGGATATAGTCTACACATTACGAGGAGGGAAGTCAAATGTATTCCCTCCTCTTCTATTTTGAGCGAATCATCCCTCATAGTGTCTAAGCGACATCATGTCTCCAAAGCCTTATCCAGAAGCCTCTAAACTGTATCATCGATATCTACATTATCATTTACCCCAAAACTTTCATTGGAGGGAGTCAAAGTCACCTCTCCCGAATAATGCATCTCCATCCCCTTCCCATCATCACCAGCTTGATCACCTTGTCCTGAGCCTTTGGCCTCACTAAACTGCTGTAAATCCATAATTGGATTGATGTCCTGTTCCTTTGAAAAAAAGAAAGATTGACATCCTGCACTGCCTCTGGGTGCACATGTTTCTTCTATACTACCATAGAAATGACTACAAACTGACCCTCATTGCTACCTTCTTCAACTAATCCAACATTGTCTTCCTCACCAAGGATAAGAAATTTAAGCTTCGAGACTAAGCTTGGATTAGTAGGGTGTAGAGGCTCCATATCTTTTCTTAATCCCCCAACTAAAAATATATGGTTCTTCACCACCGTGCTTCTCCTCGGACTATTATAGCTTTGATTGGGACTTAATATTGGGGTAATCTTGAAAATGCCTTTGATATCCACTTGGTTTTAAGCATGGCGGAAAACTTCAAGGGTTAGGCCGAAGCTTTAGTTGAGCAATCATTTGATAAATGCCCAAAATATTTGTAAGTGTCGCATTTTAATTGTTTTCATTCATACTTTAGGGATTGAGTAATCATCATTGTTTCTACTACCTTAACCACTTTACACTTCTTGAACTAGACTTGTGCGATATCTGAGATTTGTCCTCTACCCTAATCTCAATACAACAACATGCGAAGAAGAGATAACCTTGGGCCGCTGTTGGATTTTCAACGTAGAGTGGTTTCCCTACTATGCTCGCCACTCGACTAATGGAGCATCTAGAGCAGCATTCCACTAGGACATCTGGCATCCAAACCCACATGGGTATTTTGTCAAACACGTCACATTCACACTTCATCCCACTATGCCAAGCACTTAAGCACCATAAGGCAACCCTCAAAATACCAGGGCCCTCCTATTATAACCTTCAAAAAATCATCCTCAACCTTGAACTTGAACGAAAAATGACCGTTCTTACACTAGAAGAGGTCCCATGCTCCTTTGGTCTTCTACACTTTCTCTATGATATCTTTGAATTTGATGAAGTATAGTTTCCTCCCAAGAACATACCCGATCAGTTCGTGCGCCCAACCCTCCAGGTTTTCCTAAACTTGATCGGCCGAGCAAATAGAAATGTGAATACCATCTTCAACTCCGGTAGTAATGTATTTAAGGGAAATTAAGGTCGAAATTTGGAAGGGCATCACCACACACGACGTTTCAAGATTTTTTTGGTGGGAATCTCCGAGTTGGCCTCTCCGTATTAGGCATAACAACATTCGTGAATTCAGGCGGGCCATCATCATCGCTTCTCTATGACACCACATTGAGCACTAGGTGAGCCTACTGCTCGACGGAGTGGTGGAGGGATAGAAATCCACCCTCCTCCATACCTAATTGATCCACCACGTGGACAACCTATGCCACGACCACCATAACTAGCCGTCGATCCTTGATGATCAAATTGAGATCTAGATCCACGACCTCGAGACAAAGCACCGCCTTGAGAGCGCTTGATCCACGAAAGCTAACAAAGACAGAGAAAGATGAGGGAGAAACCCCTCTTCCCCATCGTCGGCCTACATGGCTAAAGAAAAGTCATGGGTGTCAAAAAACAAAGAGGGGACTCCCCCTAGGGAAAATAAACCCTTGTCGGCCTCTCTCTCTCTCTCTCTCTCTCTCTCTCTCTCTCTCTCTCTCTCTCTCTCTCTCTCTCTGAAGTGATGGGGTGGGGCGTTGAGGGGGAGGACTGTCGAGAAACTGAAGTCATCGAGCGTCATTCCCGAGAGAAACCCAAGTCGCCGGTGGAAATGGATCAGGAAGGGCGCTAAAACCCTAACCACCGGGATGGGATCCTCTTCAGACCCAACTAAAATTAGAGAAACGGATTGACCCATTTCCCATATTTGAAAGCCTTTAGAGTATCTCCAACCATTACTCAAATTTTACATCAATCCAAGTAAAAATTTGAATAAAATATTTATTTGAAACTAGCACACCAATGGCATACTCAAATGTTTTGTTTTTGTGTGGCATTTTTATAATAAAAGAAGATCTTTGGATTATATGTTGCTTTTAATTGATAATATGATAATAAAAAGACTTGGAATATGATCGTTAGAGATTTGAGTAAAAGTTTTAGTCTTGTGACTTTTTCTTATTTTATTATGTTTTGGATAAATAGGCATGTTTTCGTGTTGGATTCAGCTTACGTCAAGATTTGAGCCTATTTTTCTTGTGAATCGACTCAATCCTATACTATACCTAATATAAAGAGTTGGATCATTAACATTAAATATAAAGAGTTGGGTTCTCATCTTAGAACACTGGTGATTGGTTGGGACGAAACTATGTATGGACCAAGGGGGACCATGGCCCTCCCTTAATTATGTTTTTTAAATTTTATATAGCAAATGTCTTGAATCTTAGTATACAAAAAAATTTCGGTTCATGCTCTGGCTTCCCCAAATGAAATTACTATACTTTGGCCTCTCTCAGTATAAAATCCTGGTTTCGTCCCTGTCCATTGGTGACACAAGAGGTTAATGGAGATGGTAGGATCTCAACTTACATGAATCAATTACCATCCTCCACTTCTAAGTGCCAAGCTTAGTTGTGAGATTAACTCAAATATAGCGATTCTTAAATTACAACCATCAAGCTAGGTTCAAAAGAGACCCAAACTTACTTATTGCCAGCCCAAAACTAAAACTAGAAATGTGGATGAGGAGGGGCTACCAAAAGAATCTGGCATGTGATGAAGCTCGAGACTCGTCGTCCTCGTCGCGCGACGGAGAATGCACGTGCCGGCCCTCGTACGTCGTGATCACCATCCGCGGGTCCTCCGCCATCCGCTCGACCCTCTTCTTCACCCTGCACTCGTCTTGAACGCACCTGTAGTAGCTCCTGCACATCGAGAAAGCATTATCAAGATCACGACAATGATAATGCTTTCTTAGATATTTGTTCTATGTCTTTCTTTTTTTAAAAAAAAAAATATCCCGAAGGGTTAAGGCAGCCCCCCAATCAGTTATTAATTGATGCAAGCATAAATCGATCATATGTATCGGGTACCAACCACTCGAGACTTTACCAACTCACCTAGTTAGTACTTATGTTAGCGGATCATCTATACTTACAGCCTGTTTGGTTCCGTATCGCTGGAAGTCACGCAGTCAACATCGTGCGTTCCGTCCGCTTGGTTCTATTAGATGTAGTGTGTTAGTATTCTATTAGTCCCACCTCGGTTGTGGTAATGTAAAGGTGTGCGTTCTCTCTTTATATAAGAAGAGGTAGTCTTATGTAATGACAATGAGATTGATGAGATAATACAAGGAGTTTTTCTCCCCAAATCTATTCTCTCTCCCTCTCTCTTCGTAACATGGTATCAGAGCCAACCCTCTTGGCCTAGGGTTTCGACGTTCTCCTCTCCGGCCTCGACCTCCTCAGTTGTCGTCGACGACATCAAGGAGGCCGGGAACAGTAAACTTTTTATTTCCCGTCTCTCTCTCTCCTGAATACATGATCGTCGGATCTGACGCACCTCACGCACCCGGTCACCGGATCTGACTCGCCATCGCTGATGCCTGCCGACCTGCTGCCCGGCCCTACGTCCAATCTCAAACCGGCCCTACGCACTGTGTCACGCCAGCAGTCCATCGTCCGCCTTGCACCCGCCGACCTCGCCCCACTGCGCCCGACGTCTCCTTGTTGCGTCCACCGCCTGGCCCTCCGACCCTGACCCTGGCCGCATCATGCCACCGGCCGCCGCCTGTGCTCCACATCCGGCCCAGCCACCTTGCGCTACTCCCGAACATCCCGAGGCTTGACCGCCCGATCTGTCACCGCAGCCATCGCCGGATCTGCTCATCCCCTCGCCGCGCCGGCCTCCTCCTTGCGCCACGGTCACAACGGGGCCCTCGCCGTTGCCGCTCGCTATCGCTGATTCCCGTCAGACTGCCGCCCGGCCCGGCATCTGGACACCGGTGCTCGTCGCCCGGACTTGCATTCCGATCCCGATCCCGTCCGGCCCTGCATCCCGATCCCCCACCAGTCACCTACTCTCCATATCGGCCTCCTCCCTGAGCCCAGTCAACGTGGGGCCCTCGCCACTACCACGTGCTGGATCTGCCGCTCGTCATCTCCGGCCCTTGGTCGCCCACTCCAGATCCAGTCGCCGCCTGAGAGAGGGCAAGGGACGGCTGCGTCCTGCATTCGTTCGGCCCACTACCGTCGACCTCGAGCTCACGCCCGTTGGCGCCCGTCGTTCCCTACGCTAGCCCGGCCCTGCACCTCCGTCTCGTGCCTCGCCGTCTAGCCGTCATCTCCAGCGTGCCCTGTCACGGTTAGATCCGGTCGACCGTCATCTCCCTCGAGTCGATCTACTCCAGATCCGGCCCGACCACCTCACGTTGCTGCCGAACATCCCGGGCTTTGCAAGATCCCGAGCCCTCGCTGCCCGGATTTGTCTCCCGTCTCCGATCTTCTCTCTCTTTGATCCCCCTCCTTTCTCTCTCTCTTTCCTTATTCTCTCTCTCTTTCCGTCTCCAATTCCCTTTTTTATTTTTCTTCTCTCTCTCTCTCTCTCTCTCTCTCTCTCTCTGTAGCTGATCACAGCCATCCGATTTGCATCGGATGGCTATGCTTTACGATTTGCTGCACCTGTGCGTTCTCTCTCTATTCTCCTAAAAACCAGGTGATCCCCTTTTGAGTTTGAGCCCGTGATTGCGTCGTGCTCTACACCCGATCCGACCCGGCATGGCCTTTGCACCCGATCCGGCCCTCTTTCACTTGGCTCTTTGCACTCGGCCCGGTCCTGCCCTTCGTGCCTAGTGTCCGGTCTCCTTTTCCCCAGATTCGTTTGCCGTCCTCTCCAACCCGGCCCTACATTGCGGCCCTGAGCTTGAGCTGCCAGTCCTCCTCCGGCTCCAGCCCGTGCCCGTCTGACGACCCGTCTACTGGGCTATCTGTACCCTAGGATTTGCCAGCTTGCCTGCGCCTTGCACTCTGTCGACCTACCTGTGCTTTGCGCTCTACCGACCGACTTACGCCCTTGCGCTCTATCGGACCATCCGATCTTCTTCTCTTGCCGATCTAGAGATCTTATTCCTCCTTCCAATCGAGCTTCTTTCCCTCTGGTGTCTCTCTCCTTAGCCGGTTGGCTTTATCCTCTTTCTCTTTGATCGTGTGTGACCCTTGGATCTCCTCTCTCCTGTCATAGTTCTGCCGACTTTCAGATCCTCTTTCTCCCTGGTCGTGTGACCCTTGGATCTCCTTTATTCGGTCATAGCTCTACCGGCTTTCAGATCCTTTTTTTCCTTGGTCGTGTGACCCTTGGATCCTCTTTCTCTCTCTCTCTCTCTCTCTCTCTCTCTCTCTCTCTCTCTCTCTCTCTCTTCGGTCACATTTGTGCTGGCTTTTGGATCCTCTTTTTTCGGTCACACTTGTGCCGGCCTTCGGATCCTCTATCTTACCGGTCATACTTGTGCCGGCTTTTGGATCATTTTCCTTTTCCTTGGTCATGTGACCCTTCAGATCCTCTCCCTTTCTGGTCACTCTTGTGCTGGCTTTCGAATCCTCTCTCTCTCTCTCTCTCCGGTCACACATGTGCTGGCTTTCAGATTCTCTTCCTTTCCTTGGTCATGTGACCCTATCAGAGCTACGACTCTACATTCTCTCCTTCCTCTGTTTCTCTTCTTCGTCTGTGATGATTGAGATCTTCTAGGAGGTGTCAAGTGCTTGCTTCGGCTGGGTTCTTACCTCCTATAAGGTCTCACGCATCCACATCTTTTTTTCTTAGTCGTTCTCTCTCCTTTCGGCCTCCTTTATTACCGGCTTGCATCACCGTCGGCTTCCTTCGCTCCGATCCTTAGTGATCATTGTCAATTCCCCCAGTTGACTTGCTTACAGGTTGGCCGGGTTCCTCCGGTTGTCTTGTTTCCAGGTCAATCGGGTTTACAGTATGATTTGCTTGTAAGTGGCCCTGTCACTATCTTTACTTTACAGCCGCCAAACCCTCCCTCCTAAAGGAGGGGTTCTCAAAAAAAAAAAAAACTTTACAGCATAAAAAATAGTTATTTGATGTATTTTTTTTCTCCTTTCTTTTATTAAGCAAACTGATGTCGGTTTATACCTTACATCAGTTTGACGGGGGTGTTAGATGTAGTGTGTCAGTATTCTATTAGTCCCACCTCTATTGTGGTAATGTAAAGGTGTGCGTTCTCTCTCTATATAAGGAGAGATAGTCTTATGTAATGAAAATGAGATTGATGAGATAATATAAGGAGTTTTTCTCCCCAAATCTATTCTCTCTCCCTCTATCTTCGTAACATATTAGATGTAGTGTGTTAGTATTATATTAGTCCTGTGACTAATATAATACTAACACACTACATCTAATAGGTTTCATATAGTTGCCAAAAATTATATCAGTTGCAACTCTCAACCGACTGATTTTCTATAGAAAAGTTATAATTGAAACATACACAGGCTATGCAGTAGCAGTTGCGGCCCCACTGCACTCTCGCATTTGACCTACTGCGACTCAAACAAAATGTTGATGCCCCCTCTAAAAAAAATTAAAAAAATAAAAAAGTAAAAAAAATATATTATCACGTCAAGTCGGTTCACTCACAAGTCGTCCTCCTGACTAAAGGTGACACATGTCACACATCACAACCATCAGTTCAGGGCGGTTGTCAGCCATCGGACGCCTGTGATTCCATAAGGGACGGCTTATTGGGTCATTTCTCTTCACGCATTCAGCAGAGCAATGATTACATGGAATATGGGCTTCAGGCCCCTCACAGGATCCAGGATTTTCATCATCTCCTCAATAGTTTGGTTCACTGGTTGGGCCGGCAGGGCCCCAAGAATCATTGCAACCGGCTTTTTTTTCTTCGTGCCTAGTGGTGGGCCAGACGGCTCAGTGGGCTCAACAGCTAGCGGGGGTTAATTGGATTGGACTTTTCACCTGAATAGGCCTCTCATATTCTTTTGTCGACGTGTCGGGCCCCACAGCCGGTCACCATCGCAGCAGGATGATCATGTGATCCAAGAGGACCCCCCTTGACAGATAGGCCATGTGATCCGTTCCACGGATGGGGGCCCATCAATGATCCACCATCTTATCAGGTAAACCTTGCGTACATTCAATAGGGGGGCCCATCAATGACCCACCATCTTTGTAACTAGATCAAATGCCTTTGGCAAAACCCCCATCTCCGGCTTGGTCCCCTCCGACTCCAGATTGGAGGCTTACCCACATCCCCGGCTCGAGGTTGTTGGACCAGGGTATGTGTGTTCAGTGGCGGAGCCAGGATCTCACTCTAGTAGGGCAAGAAAATCTAAAACCCTAAAAGTTCTCTCTTTTCATGATAGTGCAAGCGTGGGTAGAACTTAACATGCTATTGTTTTAAGCGATACTGGATACAGTCAAGCAGGGGGAATCGATTCTCAGGAGTCGGTCTAGCAAAGTAGCAGACCGTGGTGGTGCGTCGGTGTGACCCTTGCGAGGCTGCGACTTGTGAAAAGCAAGCACTTCAGGATCGTCGTCGAGGTTGATTACTGAAGATGTATTGTTTTTTTTTTTCTTCGGATGCACTAATTGTATTTGGCGGCCATTCTTGGTTTTAGATTTTAGTGGGGTGGGGGTTCCATAGGGCTGGACTGACACATGCCTCTAAGGGGTATAAAATTTGGATAAATTACACTTTGCCCCCTAAAGTTTAGCTCAAAAAACCTTAACCCCACTATAGTAAAAAAAACTACATTTTTCACCCTTCAATTCAGTTTTTGATCAGATAAACATTACCAAATGAGGGTTTTTTTTTTTTTAGTGGTACCAAATGAGTGCTACCAAATGAGGAAATTAAGTAGTTGACAAAAGGGGTAATGTGCTAATATTTCAAACTTTAGGAAGCGATTTAGAAAAATATTAACTACAAGGGGGTTAAATGTTTTTTGAGCTAAACTTTAGGGGGGCAAAGGGTAATTGACCTTTAACATTTCAAATCCCATGGGGGCAGGTGCCCCCACTGGGCCTTAGTTGGCTCCGGCTCTGTGTGTGTTGCCGCTTTGTTGTGGTCGATTTGGTTAGAAAGGAATGAGAGGATCTTCAGGTTCCGTAGATCTGGTCTTTCAACAATTTTCGCTTCTTTTGATCATTTGGATTGCTTCTGGGCTGGAGCACGTATGAGGAGGAATTTCAAGCGAGCCAGTTCTCTACCTTGAAAATGTTGGCTCGGTCTTCGGACTCTTGGGTTTTGGAGGCCTTTGGATGGTGTGGCCTGGCCTTTTAGTTTGGTTGATGTTGTTTTCTTAATTGTAGTCGATCTGATGTGTTGTTAGTGGTCCTCTTTAGTTATTTGATTTTTGAGAAATCCCTCTCAGAGAATGAGGGGGGGTTCGACGTAGACCCCTACCAGTCTCTTTAGTTATTTTTAATATCAGGAGGGGTCCGCTTAATCTCATCGGAACTTCTCTGAAAAAAAACAATAGGTGGATGGCAAAGCTGATATGGGATAGTGACCATTCTATATTTCTATGAAAATTTACGAAAGACGTCCTTGAGCCATCAAATGGATAGGCTACGAAGCAACTCTAGTGAAAGAAAATTCCAACAAAGGATTGAGTCAAAATTTTGCGAGATTGTATGTTGACCTAAGGGCAAGCCTCCTGCATATTGTGCCAATATGATGATGATGATCTTTAGAACATATAATGAATAACAACCACAATCACTAAGACAAACATGGCTATTCCATGGAATGAAAAAGGCTAAGAGGCACATTTAGTTAAGAAGACTATCAACAAAAGAATCAAGCGGAAATTTTGTGACCGGTTGTCAACCTGACATCAACAATTTTCTATTTTTTATAGAGGAACACCTTAGGCAAAAGTATCGGTGAGGGTTTGGTATGGACCCTCAACCAATTTAATACTTATATATATATATATATATATATATATATATATATATATATATATATATATATATATATATATATATATATATATATATATATATATATATATATATATATATATATATATATATATATATATATATATATATATATATATATATATATATATATATATATATATATATATATATATATATATATATATATATATATATATATATATATATATATATAGGGTATAGGCTAGCGGTCTATATCGATGAAATGAGCAGCCACCCATTTGATGCAACTAGGAGTCTTAGAATGTGCTGATTTTTTTTTGAGCATAAGCATCGTACCTTAGATAAAACACCCATAAAAAATCAGGACATTCTAAAACTTTTAGGG